>CM055189.1:26932456-27187456 GCA_029224185.1 Karalla daura
AATTTGCAGCAGTATACTCAGGATTTTCTGCTGCTTTTTTAAAAGCTCTAAAAGATTAATCCGAGAAAAAATGGGTTTTTCTCAGCCTGGCATCCCAAAATGCCGTTACACTCTAGTTGTTATTATCGTAGAATAGAAAGGATAGAAAGTATAATATGCATATAAAGTCTGTATAAGCCTACAAACACCAAGGTAACATATCAGATCATGGAAAAGTAAATAGGAACTCTTTTGGATTGTTGCTAACAAAGTAGTGCCAGAGGGTCCCCTCTCAAGCTCTCTCTATCATCTCCCAGCGCACAGCAGGACCAGGGGAAGGCTTCAAATCCATCAGAAGTCTGTTGATCAAGATTATTCAGTCAGATGAACATTTCAAGGGTCAGGAGCTTTCAGCCTTAATTAATGACTGAGTTACATAACTGAATGTCTTATTGTGGGGTCAGCTTCAGCCCCTCTGCCTTATGTTTAGTGCTAATCATCAAACAGGAGCCTGATAAGATGAGCATCAGTGTGAGCGACATCACAGTGAGTATGTTACAACTGTGTTTCTCTGGAAGATCGCTGGGAGAGAGCAAGCACTGAAACTAGCAGCGATCCCACTGAGTCTTGAGCCCAGATGCAGGAGCATGTCAAACCAGCACAGGATAAACAACAACCACAGGGGCTTTTTCAAAATATGCCAAACCCAAAATCTCACTCTCTCACACGCTCTCTCTCTCTCTCTCTCGCTCTCTCTCTCTCTCTCTCTCTCTCTCTCTCGCTCTTGCTATCTATCCAAGCAGTTTATTGACTATGCAGAGTTTTTTTAAGTTCAGCTATAAAAAAGTGCCACACTCTCACCCCAACATACACACACACACACACACACACACGCAGCCCAACTCTCTGTAGGCCTTCATAATGCACCCTTGGAGTGTGAGTGTGGATGTGTGGATGTGTGTGTGTGTGTGTGTGTGTGTGTGTGTGTGTGTGTGTGTGTGTGTGTGTTTGTTTAGATCACTGTTCTGGTAAAAGGCTTTATATTTTTGTCTCCCCCAGGAGATGGACGCTCTAATCTGGGCTGAAGTGGGACAGGAGAGGGGAGCAGAGAGGAGCACAGACAAAAACATATATACACAAATACACTTATGCATGTTGCAATGCAGTGCACACAACTGCACACACACCCACACACACACACACACACACACACACACACACACATGCTTAGACTGTAAGATCTGTCACAAGTACTGCAGCCATCCAGACTTTCTTTGGAACAGCTCGCCTGGAAAACAGAGTAAAACACTCTGAGCATCTGCACTTGTTGTTTGTATGTTGAAGAGTATGCAATTATATGCATATGCATTTGCATTCGTCTGTGTGTCACTTCCTCTGAGAGCGGGTGTGAGGGCCACGGCGGCCTAATTCTCCCTGACGTGATCCATATGCTGGGATCTAATGGACAACATACACTCAGACACAAGCCTCGGTCTCTTATTTAATTAATAGAATCGAGCCGCCCCACATGTCAGGCTGTAATACAATTACTGTAACACACAGGAGCAGAGTACATGTTCCTTGTACCCCTGCAGGGACACACAACTCATAACACGCTCATACATACATGTGCATGCCGGAAATCCCAAGGAATCCCAAGGCTACAAACACACATACCAGACTGGGCATTCTACCACATATAACCACACTGTAGGGGTGTGAGATTAAGCAGATAAATTAAGATAATTAATTTCCTGGATTAAGAGCATCTCCATTTGAGCGACCCCGCGGCTGGAGAGGATACCCGAGGAAAACTAGAAGCAGAAGTCGGAGAGGAGGCCAAACAGAGGATGAAGATGGAGGACGATGAGGGTGATAGTGCTGAGTTTGACAGGCCTGCTGTAGGCTGTTGGCTCTTCCCAAGACTTCAAACATCCTCATTAACCAGCAGCCAGCCTACACACTTAACACGTGTGTGTGTGTGTGTGTGTGTGTGTGTGTGTGTGTGTGTGTGTGTGTGTGTGTGTGTGTGTGTGTGTGTGTGCGTGCACTTGTGTTCCTAAACTGTTGTGATTGCATGTGTGAGAGAGCAAGATAGAAAGAAGAGGGGGAGATAGAGAGAGCAGTGTGTCAGCCTACACACTAAACAAACCCATGAAAATTCATAAGGACCTGGCGACGCCTACTCACAAATACTAAAAATACTGGAGTGAGTTGGGCCTAGTCAGAGGGGAGGAAAGGGGAGGAAAAAGAGTGAGAAAGAGAGGAGATGAATAAAGAGAAACGAGTGAGCAGCAGCAGAGGAGGAGGAGGGAGAGAAGACGAGATAGGTGTAACATGAACCGGGAAAGAGTAGAGCAGAGAGAGGAGAAATAATAGTTACATCAACTGCATCCTACTTGGAACATCTATTCTCAGCCTCCAGCGGTCAGCACTCACTTTGTGCAAGAGTGAGAAACAATGTTTGTGTGTGTGTGTGCGCATGTATTAGCATGCCTGTGTATGTGCCTAAGTGTATGTGTGGTGTGTCTGTCTCCATATAAAAATGTTTTCCTACTTTCCCTGGATATTGTGAGCTTCAGGAAAAAGCAAAAAAGCTGTTTCCATTTTTCCTCAACATTTTGACATTCAGGCGTCTGTGAGTGTGCGTGTATGTGCGTGTGTGTGTGTGTGTGTGTGTGTGTGTGTGTGTGTATGTGCGTGTGTGTGCATGTGAAATCCATGTTTACACTGATGTGATTGGGATTGACAGCATTTTACTGTCAAAGTCATCCTTAGAGCCGAAGCACAGGGGTGGAAGGGACAGCGGTATGAATTTTGATTTTGCTTTTAGGACTGAAACAGAGTCAAGCCAGACTTTTTTGTTCTGGGCATTTGAATCAAGGCAAAGAGGCTCTTTTCTCAGCTCTCATCATGCTCTTTTTGTAGGTTCTGGTGAAATCCTGACACATGACAGCTGATTGACAGCACAATGCTGCACAAGAACAGCTCCAGTAATCTAGTAGCGGACTCAGCCTAAACACATGAGTCGGACGGGTTGAAACGCTGAACCCTTGTTTGAAAGATGTTGAGAGAGCTGCAGGTGTGGGGACTCAGGTGAGGGGGAGGAGGGTTTGCTGCTTGGCTGGCAGTAGGGGAAAAGAGAGTTCCAGTGCAGCTGATGAATGCAAGTCCAGCTCTGCACTGTTTCATCTTAAACTGGATTGTTTATTATTGTGCATTAACAAGGCAATAATGTTAGAATAATGTTGGTGTTCTGACACTACACCCTCCCTTCCTCACTGTAGTAGTCCTTTGTCTGGGCCCAACGGCTCTCTGAGCGGCTAAATGCTGGACTTTCTTCTGGCTTTAGTGAATGCTGACAGATGATGTTTGATTGACACTGCAGGCACTTGTCAGTCAGCTCAGCTCCAGCAACAAAGGCAACATGGCTTCTATGGTAGGAAGCTGTAAATCTCAAATAAATACGCAGTGGGGAGATGTCGTGTGTGACTCATGGCAACTGGTCTCTGCCTCACCTCCTCTCTGTCTCTCTCTTTCACACACACACACACACACACACACACACACACACACACACACACACACACACACACACACACACACACACACACACACACACACACACACACGTAAACCAGGGTATTCAGCTTTGCTCATCATGCCATTAATGTAACATCCAGTGTGAGGCACACATGCATTCCCTATAACACTGTTGCTATTCTAACGCCTTCCACCTGACTGCTGCTTTCTGAGGGATGCTGGGAGGCAGAAACAAGGAGTTGGACAAACTCTGCTCCATGTGCATCTGCAGCTCTCCTCTCTGCACACCAGAGTGTGTGAATGTGAGAGCCGCCTCTCTCAGACTTCACGCCGTTTTGTTGTGTTTGTTTTATTTTGTCTCTTCTATAAATGATGAAGCTCCAGGCAGGAGAGAGAGAGGCACTCAGCCCTCCCCAGGGAAATTTGCTTGCCGCTGGGCATTGTCCCCGCAACATCACCCACCTCCCCCCGACCATAACGGTCCATGACAGACAAACCAGGACAGCCAGTGTGTGTGTGTGTGTGTGTGACTAAAACCAATGTTGTATGACACCATGTTCCAATATGCAGCACCGTTGTTGCATTCCTTTTTGTTGTATTGCTCAAAAAAATATTGGGTTGTGCCATCCATATAAGACTGTAATATTCACTAAGCGGCATTCATTTTATTATTACACCCTGTTGTCACTTATTATACCCTGGACACAGCAATTTGTTAAAGCTCTGCTTCTAAATTACCAGGAGTGTCACCTCGTCAAACTCTGCCCTTTTGCGGCACTGCGGAGTCTGTGAGTGATCGGCATGACTGTCAAGAATAATGCTTTGTATTTGTGTCGTATGCTCACAGAATAAAATCAAAGATGTGAGATTCATTTGCAACCTGGGGAAGGTTAATCTTCCTCTGTCACTTTTCATCTAAATTTCCTGGGCTAGGGAGGATGAGGGAAGCAACTTTGTTTGGAATATTTGATATTGAATCAAGTCCTGGCCTTGTTTCCTTGGGGAACTTGACTTAAAGATAAATGCAGATTACTCATTTCAGACTGGGACCAAACTGTGAGGAGGACGATGACAATCTATAAATTGAGAAGCAAAAGCAGCAAACCAAACATATATTTGCTTATGTGTGTTTACCATGCTGACAGCTCTTTAAAGGCTTGGTAGAGGGGAGACTGGCTTCAGTTTCATCTGCTTCTGTGAGAGCTGGTGTCGCAGCATTATTGCACTGGTGGTGGTGGGAGATGAGAGCGCATCTCTAATGAGATCGACCACAAACATTATCCCTGCATAATCTAATCTGCAGCGTTTCATTAACTCTCTGTCATTCAGCGTTTGGAAAATACTTCCCTATCTCTTTGTCTTTCTGCTACTTTCGTCCCTCCTGAAGAAATTCTTGAGGCACAGAGGAGAGTCCCTGCTCTCAACAGTTTTTCATCGAAGGGCTGAAACACTTTTATCCTCTTCAGCATCCAAGGGGAACCCTTGGATAACAAGTCATCATAATCAGATGAGTTTTTGTAGAGATTCCACTCTGCCAGCTTTTGATCATACGACACAGATGTCCTCGGATGATTTAGTGAACATTAAAGCCCGTGTGAACAAGTCTGAGTGTGCAGAGGAGCGGAAAAGCCAATTTGAGATGCTCACGTGTCATGTGATTGAAAATCTCCGAAACAACTAATTGAGATGTTCTGGATTACCTGTATTTACTTACTCTACATATAATGAGCCTCAGAAGCAGCTTTGATTGAGGATACGAGCAGTAACCAAGACACTCTGCAAGAGCTGTGCTTCTTGCTTCAATTTGACAGACTTTGCTATATCTCATACTGAGACTTGTGTGTTCTCTTCAGATTTGAAGATAAAATTGAGTTGGTAATTTGTTGCGTACTTGTCAGTGTCAAACATATTTCTCAGTTGAGTAAACTAACCTTTCAGTGCTGTTGACTGAGGCCATAAATTATCTAGTTGTAACCACATAGATGTTAAAAAATTGAGTTGTCTTTGCAGCGGAGGTGAACCCCGCTGCTCTGACTTACTTTTTTACAGCATCACATGGACAGGAAAAGCCTCTAAGTACTATACAAAGAATCCATGTTGAAAACGTGTATTGAATTATGTTCACATCAGGAGTAAAAACCCAAACGGAGTCTCAACAGGAGGCATGAGAGCAAAGCGTTTCTTCTTTCGAAAGGGGAAGCTCACTGGGCCTGGTGCCTGTTCCCTACTGGCACCGTGCACTGCACGCAGCTGCTTGCCTCAATTCCTACAACTGTGGCAGCTTAAACAATATACATATTTTTACTGTTTCACCCGCGCTCTCTCTTGGCTCACTTTTATCGCTATGAGCAGGTGAAAAATATCCAAAGCGTTGTTCCGTTGCAAGTCGCCATAGAGGTTGAGCATAAAGTAATCAAAGGCACGACGTTCCAGATGCACGCAGGGTGTGTTGCTGTGTGTCACCGAAGACTCGGTGAGTGTGTGCGTGTGTGTGTATGTGCGAGCTGTCCAAGGTGTTTGAGGAGTTTTCTGCTGGCTGTTGTGTCTGCCGCCGCCAGGTAGCACTCAGCCTGTGTCAGATCTTTTTTACTTAATTGCCGAGACATTATTCAAAGCTGTCTGCTAGGATGCGCAATCTGTGGGAGCCTTCTTCCCCGCTGCTTCTTAAATTTAGGCATGAGGTTCGTGTTGAAGCGTCGCCACAATCGAGCAGTGGGGTGATCAGCTCTGCGCTGTTACTCCGGGTTGCATTCAGTGTTTTTGCCGCTGCTCTTTCAGCAGTGGCCTGGTTTAGCTCATTAATTTCTTGGCAACAAATTAAAAGGTGTGTAAAACTTCCCGACCCTCATCAATCGCATCCCTGTCCTTCGGTCCTTGCTAGCGAGGCTGTACATCAGGTGCCACGGCGGCTTGACCATTAATCACGGAGCTGGTGATTACATTCCTCTTGCTTCCAGCCCACATGTCATGGAAATTTGACTGAGACACCGAAACTCTAACGACTGTGTTTGGGCAAAGAAAACAAGTCCACACCCACACTGGCTCTACAAGGCCTTAAGATGTCAGACTACGACACTTGCTGTATTGACAAGGACACTGATAGTCTGGTCTCAACTGGAGTCAGACAATATTCTGCGCAAAGGAAAAAGAAAAGAAAAGAAAAGAAAAGAAAAGAAAAGATTTTTCACTTCCTAAACCTGTATAAGAGTAAGCGTTATAATAAAACACATAAAGTATTCCAGCGTTCTTCACATGATACAGATATGTAAACACCTCATTCACGAATGTTAAGTAGAATAAGATACGGTCCCGCTACTTCCCACTACTATTCTACTTTCCACATTATGAAGGATATGATAATGAACAACACGTGAATGGTGAGGGATGTAATGTGGGTGTGTCATTAAGTATTAATCCTTCTATGCTCTCCAGCATGTTAGTGGTAAAATAAATTAAGTACTTCATAGCAGCTCATGTAACACTTCACATCCAATATTAGCCTGACTTTAAGGTCAATATTCATATTGCTTTGCTTTCATATTTCATATTTCATATTGCTTTCCATATAAATGTCCCCAGAATCATTGCAAATGTCAGCATGTCGTGTGGTAATGTTCCTCAAAGTTGCCATCTTTCATGTTATTCTAGCATGCTAACAACTGTATACAGTAATAGTGCATAACACTGAGTGTGGCCAAGGCTCAATGTCAAGTGTTATGAAGAAACTCATTTGAATTCTAAGTTCTGAGACAAAAATAAAAACTCAGAGGATTAACTAAAGCAAAAGTCATCCCGTCTCCAGCTCCTTTTCTTCTCTATTCTGACATGCAAGCTCAGGAACTAGAGGCCACTACTTCTTCCCCTGGGATACCCAGCAAATGCACTCTTCTGCCTGACTTTGTTAGTACTAGTAAAGTGTGACCCAGCATTCAGGGCCCAGTCATCCACATCCCTTTTAAAACTTGCATTGCTTTACTTGCTGTCTTTGTGGTCAGCCCAGGCATGAGCTGTGGCTGTCGAGAAACACAAATCCAAGGGCTGCGTGCAGGAACGCTTGGTGATTTCTTGCCGTGCACCAGCAAACAGGAACCAGTTTTTCAAAGTGCACCATAAGATCAGAGACTACACGTATATCTGAAAATGTTGGACACGTTTGTCACATAGCATAAAGCTGCAGATGCCCTTTGAGTTCTGAGACCATCTAACCGACTTGGTTCTGTTTACCATTTGGCTCAAGACCCAAGTCAGCAGGACGCTCCTGTGGCTTTGGGGAAAATGAGAAATGCCAGGCAGAAAAGGGCTGAAAACAAATCATTGATTTCAGCAATCAGAGAGGCTGTCAAATGACTGACCACAATTTCAAGCTGAATAAACAAACGACTGTTTTGAAGTTTAGGAAGGAACATGACTTATGGGCTACAGATACACAAGCAGCTGCGCAAACTGCGCTTTGCCCGGACATGATGATACTCATAATGATACTGTACAACAAAGATGCTGAAGCGAGGCATGTTGAATATTTTACAAGTTAATTAAAGTGTTAATAAGCAAACATTTCCTGAGTTGCAGGAATTGCAAGCTACAGCACAAGCTTTGTTTCACCACTATTTGTTCATGCAGATATCCGGAGGGACAAAGTATCAACGAAGTACAGCCTGAGGTTGTTTTTGTTAAACATGAATTTGACTGGGGAGAACACCTGACGACAGTAAGCAGTGGACTTTGTCAGACAAAGTGAGGTTTATACCATTCAGCAGCTGGACAAGATAAATAGATTGTTGTGGGGGCATGTTTTTCATGCATTTCGTGCGTGAAAGGTTCTTTATAGTGTAAAGTTTATGATATAGGCAAAGATTCATTTAGACCTTTATTTTCAAGGAAAACAAACAAGGCAAACAAGAAATTTGTTCACTGCTGCACCACTTTAGCCTTCCTTGTAGTCCTCTACTTCAAATGTTCAGTCATGGTTTTTACACAAGGCCTGAATGAGTGTATTCTCAAACAATGACTGTCCGACCTCCCCGAACTGTCTTGAAACATGCATTTAGGACCAACACTCACTGGATGACTCAGAATTCCCAGATCATCAGCTTGTTACAGAGCTTTGTCTCCTTCTCTCCCTGCTCTTGCTCTTGTCAGTATTTTAGTCCGAGTGCTTGAACAAGCAAAGCTGTCACTCAGGCCAAAAATCAGGACATACATGTTGCTGCGTAATGTGAAACGCCTTGTGATGAAACAGTAGTCAGTCACTGCTGGGCCTTACGGACAACTGACATCTTCTGTGGTAGGAAACGGTGTAAACCACAGATTCTAAAGATAAAATACTCAATAGAAGTAAGGGAAACCGTGATGCCACATTTAGTTGACAAAACACGTTTTCCCCCGGTTCACATTGAGTCCATTCTCTGTGTCGCTTTGCATTTGTGCTGTCAGTCAGCCTCACGCAAGTTTAGCCTCTTCTCACCCCATCTACTGTTTATGGCCTTGGAGCCTAACAATACCCACAATGCAGTGTCCCACAAAGGCTCACTGCTCAAGGCAATGGGCAGGGCCAGCTGAACTCTGGAGGCCTCATCTGTGATTGTGTGTGTCTGTACATGTCAGGGATAGGATGCACAGCTATCTTGTGCCACTGCGTTGCTTATATCAAGAGTAGTTCAACTGCACATGCACTTAAACTCACACACACCCACACTCACACACACACGGGGCGACATACACCACACGCAGACAGTCATGCATGAAACATAGTTTGCATTAAATAGTTGATGAGGTGTGTGAGGCTGTCAGGCGTCGTTCTGCAGCTCCGAGAGAGTAGTTGTCACATCCAATGAACAATTTTGTCTTGTGTAAAGTCTCCTGAGTCTCCATGTCGGGATTCAGCCTCACAGAAACAAATTCCCATCAACCTGTTTATATACAGTGATACACTATACACCACATAGATTCGCTGTGCAGCCCATCACTGCTGGTCACACAGAAATGTTCTCACAATATGCCATACTGTTTAATATATGAACACACAGAGTGCAACACAAGCCCTCAACATTCTGATCATTTTATGCTTTGTTGCCTCTGTAAAGCAAGAAAGTTTTTTGCTTCAAAGTATGATAATGAAGTAAATGTTGGTTGTGCATTGTAATGAACATATAGAGTAGTGGTGCTATCGGTGGTTAGAATGGGACCCCCATATACAGTGCGTTTCTTTCTCTTTGTGATTCACTCTGTTACAGAATGCAACCTCCTGGGAATGCCTTGTGATACAAAAAATACAAATACAAACTGGGCTTTGAAGAAATTTTCGTCCCATTTAACGGAAAAATATTGAAAATATGAAAATGAAATCGAAAGTGACTCCCAACGCCGGCGCTCTCGGTCCTTTTTACACTTATAAACAACAGTTGTATATTTTAATATTATATAAAAGCAGTGGTATATTTATACTTTATATGACTCTTTACGGGAGTCGTATTTTCACAGTTTTCAATCCTGGTCAGCTGTACATCAACAGAAATTAGTGTGTAGTGTGTGTGTGTCTTCTCCTTCTGGTATCATTGCTGTTGACCCAACATGGTCTACCAGCAGTTGGCAGTTGTCAAAAAGCCTCAACAGGGGCTGCATTTCCTCAGATTACTGAGGAAAAGCCAGCTTGAGGTAAAACTGCTGCTGACCTTCTATCCTGCCACAACAGAGAGCATCCTGGGGAACTGGATCACAGTGTGGTACGCTGGCTGCATAGCAGCAGACAGGAACGTCCTGCAGGGGGTGATGAAGACAGCTCAGAAAGCCATCAGCCTCCATCCCTTAAGACAGCTCTCACTGTTTCCCCTGTCTGACCTCTGACACCTTGGTCAGACCCATGGGCCATCAGACCTTTGAATTCAGACTCTAACTCCATGACTTATGCTGGGTTTTTTTTTGTTTTACACTCTTACTCTTTACTTGTGTCTATTATCATAACATTCTGGCAGCCTCTGCATGACAGCAGATCAGATGGACGGTACCATGTGATGGAATAGAGTCTGCAACAGATTCCTCAGGTAGCAGTAACTATTGTAGCAATGACAAGTATAAATGGATGTAAAGGGGGGGGGTAATTCTGGGTGTGAAAAATAGAGGCATGCTATAGAGGATGCTGCCAAATGTACCTGCCCGTTTTGCTGAATCCATTGCTTTCAAACTTACTTTCACTTGGGAAAGAAGGAAATGAAAGATAGGGCTATTTGAGGAACAACAAGCGCCGCCCAATACGCTGCCTGTTCCTTACCTCCACCAGGTTCCATCAAGAGTGGAAGTTGCACATCTATGTTTTGTAGGGTCTACAATCCTACAAAAATATGAAGATCTCAGTCAAGACAAAATTGCTGCAGCAAAGTGAGGAGGGGAGGGCTGGCAGATTATTGTCGACTGTGTAAATACGTAAATTCACAGGCATAGAAAGCCACTGCACCATCATAGGGGCATGCGTCTGACAGTAATCAAATTTGTTCCCAGATGTAATTTTTCAGTGTGCGTTACAACTTTAAACCATTGTTTAAACTCCAGTGGTATGAAACAGACTTGGAAACAAGTAAAAAAGTCGGCAAAACGCTGACTACTACACCAATGGTCTCCAAAACATTTGCGCACAGAGAGCAGAGTTTGAGTAGAGGTGGACAAATTTGATCATAGACTTTGTGTGGAATGTAACATACACCACTTTCTGGCCCTGTTTTGTTTGACTGCAACCTTTATAAATGAGTACCTTGGTCTCTAGAACTGCACCCTCAGGCCAGATTAATTTGAGTGACTCACTCATTTCTCATGCTGTGTAATTGAGCACTATTACTGTACCCTCTCACTCACACACACACACACACACACACACACACACACACATACTGACATGCGTAGTGGTTATTGTGTTAAATCCTTCTTTCTGACAGCTTTTGGAAGAAAAAGATAAGCAAGTGTGAAAGAGAGTGAAGAAGAAATATTAAAGTGTGAAGAAAATAGGGGAGAGGAGGAAATGAGAGCACAGAGAGATGTAAGAAGAGGCAAGAAAGAGAGAATAAAGCAGGGGAGCCTTCTCTTTCCTTAAATACTCTTGCTGAGATGCTGCTCCACGATCAAACGGTGAGAGAAAAGAGGTGAGGGGGGCGCACGTGGGAGGACGAGGAGGAGGAGAAAGTAAGAAAGAAAGAAAGAAAGAAAGAAAGAAAGAAAGAAAGAAAGAAAGAAAGAAAGAAAGAAAGAAAGAAAGAAAGAAAGAAAGAAAGAAAGAAAGAAAGAAAGAAAGAAAGAAAGAAAGAAAGAAAGAAAGAAAGATCAGGATTGCAGAAGAAGGAAAGAGAAGAGCAGAACTGAGATAATGAAAGGAAAGCAGTAGTGGAGAGAGCGTGTGAGCGGCAGCCGTCGTCAAATCAGACTAGGGGGAGGTGTGACAGCATGAACAAAGATTTGACTTCTACAAGATATTAGTGGCCCCTTGGCCCTGCTGCGTCCACCTCCTTTTCTTTAATCTGTCAGCTTCGATTTCATCACTCAGCCTTGGCACTTACCTGTAACAGCCGCACAAGCACTGTTGTCAGCTGACTGGCACTCTGCTGACGTCTGGACCAGCCATGACTGCCATCTTAGCCATCTGGAGCACGGAGGCAGAGAGACATTAAGGGCGACGCCATTAAAAAGTGTTCTCTACCTGCCCAAAGTGGACTCGGATAAGGTGTGTGTGTGTGTGTGTGTGTGTGTGTGTGTGTGTGTGTGTGTGTGTGTGTGTGTGTGTGTGTGTGTGTGTGTTTGTGTGTTGTATGACAACTCTTAAAAAAGCCTTATAGTGTCTGTGCCCCAGTGGACTCACCATCAGCATCCAAGTGCCCTCAAATACACACCCACATGCATGCAGACCAGCCCGAAGTTAAGGCTTTAACTTAAGCTGACATTTGGACCATACACTTGTCACACTCTGAAAGCAACATTAGGGGATATCACCGTAAAAATGCACGGACACACACACGCGCGCGCACACGCGCACACACACACACACGCGCACTGTTTGGCATTTTGTCTTGAAAGCAGATTTTAGTCAAGAAGGAAGAAGTACTTGTACACTAAACACAGTGTAGCACACATGAAACTGCTTTTAGCAACTCTTGCATTAACTCATCAGTACATAATGCATTAATAAATTCAGGACTTTTTGCTTTTCTCTTTGTGCTGACACAGAGTTCATGCCTCACAATCGTGGACGTGATCTAAACTGTGAGTCATTATTGATTTGACACTTTCATAACACTTTTCCACATCAGCAATGTCACCAAATCAAGTCTTTATTTTTCACTCATAAGTCTAACACACAAAGAGCAGCTGCTCATCGTTAATGGCCACTATTAGACAAAATTAGATTTTCCAGTCCTTTGGGATTATGAAGCAGGTGTCAATAAGGCTTGAGCCATGAAGGATTTCAATGAGGCAGGTGACCCATGGCTTCGCCAAGTAATTCTGAGGGCTCATTTTTTGACCCCCTAGCCATTTTAATGTATCATTTACATATGTTCCTTAATGGTCTTAAGTTGAATTTTTAGGTGCCAAGTTTGAGGTTACCACATTACACTCCTTAATTAGAATGAACCCTCATGAGTTCATATGTCATGCATTTATTCATGCATTAATTTAAGCTGAGTCGTGCACTTAGTTGAGCATGAATTACTGATAAGTCACGTACCCTCAGTGTATAATTAAGTGGTGTATTATTTTATGGATCACTTTCATCAGACTGTGAAAGTCAAGGGGCAGCAGCCCTTTTCCAGCATAGTCTTCGTATGGTGGCCAGAAGCATTAGCTTCAGTGTAACTCAGGGGATCGTCACTGTAATGCTGTGTGGTGATACTCACTTAGGTATGCTGAATTCATAATTCAAGCTGTGCCACAGCACAAAAGCCATTGTTTAACATTAGAGACCAGCCTAACAGAGTAATTAAAGGTGGACTCCCAGCTACAGCACAGACAAAGCAGGGACAGGCCTTGTTGCAAGCTAATCGAAACATTTTTCAGTCAAAACATTGCTACATTTTGCATCCAGTCCTGGTCTTTTACATTAAAATGGTTGGGCAAAGATAGAAAAACATTTTGGATTCTAGCAAATTAGAGACTTAGCAGAATAGATAAGTGCAAGTTAAATAATCGAGAAAATGTCATTATGTGGCAGTGAGAATTTTCCACACATCTGCTCCTCCATACTCGATCTTTAGCATGATAAGAGTTATGATGGCTCGCCTGAGCAACCTCCTCAAGACATGTCCTCCAAATTCTTGTGCAACTTGTGGCTCCTCTTCAAGGACAAAAGGAGTCAGGACTCATTGCAGTGACCCTGACACCTCTCTCTCTTGTAGCACCTCTGGCAGGACACCTCAGGGAAAACAGGGACAAGCCATTTCTAAATCCACAAAACACATTTACACAGGATTATCAAAGTCCCCAAACTCTCCTGTTATCTGCGTAAGGGAAAGCTGCCAGTCCACTGCACTGTGGTCAGAATTGACTCAGCTTAGTTCCTCTTGAGTCTGAAGATCAACATTTGAGTATGGTCATCTTTTCAGGCTTTTACGAGGAGGCTTAAGACCAGAAAGTACAGGAGAAGAGTGTTTGGTCGCTCTGAAAAAGAGAGGCACCCTCCCTGGATGTTCAGAAAGGTCTATCCATTAGTTCAAACTTTGCCAATCTAACAGCACAATCAGCCAGGCACAGTAGCTTCCTACAGTGATTGCCCAGGGCTGCTGAGGAAGGTTCCTGACTACATGAATGTATGTGAGCAGCAGCCGTGAGAGCTAGTTGAATTCGCTTAACTCCAAGGAAAGGTGCCTCAATGCTCTCCTCCTTATCTCCTTCTGCACAGGGTAGACTGGACCACGCTCTTCAAAAGGAAAGTAGATAATGCCATCCCACAATACTTTGCAGCAGCAACATTTAAAGCAAGGCCCCATTCAACATTCACTGTTGCATAATTACGCAGTCTAAGCCTGTTAAGTGCACACAGATTCTGTTAGCTGCACGCTATGAATTCTCCTTCACATCTTTCCATGACCTTGTGATATTTTCCATCAAGGTCAAGAGGGGTTGAGTAAAAGACATAGACATAGAATTCTAGCATAGTATTCCCCTTTAAAGAATAACCAGTGTCTTACTTCAATCATAGAGCACACACTTTGATCGAGACCTGTAAAGTTTAACAGCATCCACACTGAGATGCTGGTCGTCATATTGACTAATTCGCAGAAGCCTGTTGACCTTAAATTAAAAAACAAACAGAAAAAAAGAAACTTGGCTGATGATGACTTGTATGTTCTTGTTTATTACTGACGATATGCTGGATGTGTGCCCTCAGCACAGTCACAACTCCAGTCCCCTTTTTGCAACAGAGACCCATCCATGTCTGCCAGGCTACAGGAAATGATGTAGCTCTGAGAAATGACAGCAACTGCAACCTGGGGCGACTAATGCAAGGCAGGCCCAGAGGTCAGGTAGGTCCTGGGTGGGAGGGACGCCCAGTGGGACCTGCCACTTGCGGGGGCTGGCTCAGTGCATGTTGGGGGGGCTGCTGTAACTCTGGTGTCCTGGTCTTTCTTTTTTTCCTGCACTCTCCTGATCAGGTGAATTACTGAAGCAATAATGCTTAGATCTTGTTGGTGTATTGCTCCCGTCATCACTATTGTTGTTCTTAATACTGCCATTTGTTGTTGCTACACGTATTCAATTATTGCCCTTGTTGTTTTTGTCATTGTTGTCCCTGCTGGTTGTTGTTCTCGCTGTCCTTCCCTCTTCTCTCTATCCCCTCTCTGACCCCCGGTCCGGTCCAGTTCAATCAACTTATTCACTATTGCTACAGATCACAGTTATAATATCAACAGGGCTTTTTCTAGATACACTGTTACCTAAGTGAATGCTTGCCTCAAATAACCATTGGCTAAGCTTCAGACTGTGTTCTACATTACTGCCGTGAATTGTGTCCCTCCTTCCATATCCCACAGCCATGGGATGTGTGTATATACTGACTTGTGACACATACAGACACACAGGTTTTGTATTCAGCAGCTTGAAAAATTCATACCTTATCCTTTAAGCACTTCACAATGACTCTCATCCAACCCTCACCTTCCACTCACCTCAAGAGTTATCTTATCATGAGGCAAGGAGGCTTGTCACACCTAATATTTCATATAAATCATTCAGCTCCCTCAATTAACTCTATTAAGTGTCCCTTACAATCTCACCCTCTTCACAAATGTGTGTCAGAAAGCGAAACCAACCTAGTGACTCTGCAGCCGTTGTGGTTGACACACAGCCGTTCGACAGATCAGCCAACTGATCTGTGGAGTTTGATAATGCAAACCTTAAATCAGCAGAAAAACACCTTTTTATTAAACAGTCTTTGTTAGTCCACTTCAATGCAGTGAACCAATGCACACGATAGCACATTTTAAGCTTATATCGTATTGTACGCTACAAATTGTTCCAAAACGGTCCTTCACATCCAACATTTACAGGGCGTCTTTTGTTTTTTTAGAGATGTGTCCATTGCTTTTGTTTTTGTCGTTTTTTTTACTCTTAGCTGAATTTTGTTGTTGCTGGCAGGTAGAGTGCAGTGGGTCTTTGCTGTTTTTTTTCAGTTGAAAACAATTGCTTACTGCTGCAGAAAACAGGGTTATGAGAGGGACCGAAACAGCAATGTTGACAGTTTAACAAACAGTGGAAACTCTGCAAGACTCACTGGGAGAAAAATATCGATTATTGCCACTTGGGCAATTTTTCTTGTAGAATGGACAACTTAGTCATCAGTGACAAAGACGCATTTTTGAAAGGAATATCTTAACAACCGCAGCAAGAGATGATGAGATGGTCGTCTGTTTGGAGCTGGGGTGAGGAGGAGGTTAGCCTGTTTTAAAGCCGGAGGCACAGGGAAACAATAAGCCTGGATCTGTTTGGATTCAAAAAAGAAAGAAAGAAAGAAAAACATTTTGGAAGCACGAAATTGAGCAAGTGTGATGTACCGCGTCTCAAACACTCACAGATTCAAAATAACCACGTTCAAACAACAACTGAAGATTTTATATAGCATTACAGTTAATATTCCAGCTCTCTCAGTTCACTGCTCAGGTCAGTATGTCATGTTAAGTGCCAGATACAGAGTATATGCAGTGTGTTACGCACATGAATAGGATCCCATTAATAACATTGCTCTTGTCTGTGAAGGATATAATTGTGGTGGCTTGAGCATTCCCCAGCAGATCTCTCCTCCGAGGCTGAAATGAAAATTATGCCCTTTCGACTAACAAGCTTTCTGACTGACCTCCGCGGAGGAAATGGACTTAGACCCCATTGAATCTTTGAGCTCTACGCGCAAAATTATATGGGCTTTGGATTTAAGAGTTCGAGAAAATGATCCTCACACCTTCAGACAGTAATCTCACGTTGTGTCCCCGTACCTGCAGGGCACAGCCAGGTTACTGATCTGCCTCCTCATACTGAGTCACCAAAAGGATTTTGGTCATTTTTTTTCCCCCAACTCTTTCTCTGAGGCTATAAGCTCCCCCTGCCACGAACGCTTTCAAGTCAACCGTTCTTTTTAATTCTCTTCATGTCATACACACGTCAAGACCTGCTTCCTCAGCTGGGCAGCGACCACTCCACGTTCGTGTCTTCCAGCAGGTTCTCAGTTTGCCGCAGTGATTTTATTGATCTTATTCTATTTTAATGGCCAGTTGGATGCCACCTACAAAACCAAAGAGCACGACAGTGGCATTTAACTTTTGTGTCTCGAAAGACTCCTTCTGCGTGTGTGAGGTGAGGACTTCATACCTCTTCGAAACGAACAATGGACCTCACTAAACCTCTTTAAAATGTAAAACAAAAAATTAGAGGTTCTCTAATGTTCCCTGGCTTGACCAACACTCAAAATCCCCAAAGATATTAAATCCACTGTGATCTAACGTGACACGTCCTTGCGGTCCAGGGTCCATGGGGCGACAACTAGTGCAACAACAGCCTGCGGAGACTCATCGCCCTTCTACCACATTTCCTGTCACTTCTCCACTGTTGGCTCTCCAGTCCAGGCAAAACTAAACTAACTGAACCTGAGCACATGTGACATGCTACTGTAGGAATGACAACTTTACAACTTAAAACATTCCATCATCCCCATTATCTAAACAAGAGTAAGATGTCATCTGCAGTTATGAGGCCAGAAATACTTTTGAACAACATATTAGAGCTACTCGAATCCATTTTGTCTGTTTTCTTTGACTGAACCACAATTAGATGCACTCAGCGGCAACCAGCCTCATCTACACAACTCCAGGTCCTTGACCTTCATGAGAAAAGCACAACTCAAACCGCTGGGCCAACATCAACAATTTCTGTTGTTCACTTTGGGGCCACTTTGCTCAATCTAATGGCGAGGAGAGTCCAGTGAGGGCCCCGAGTTTGAGCGATGGGCCCAGAGAGGTACTGTACATGTTGGGCACAGTGGAAGGCTAATGGCTCACAAAGTCACACCAGGTAAAGCCTGTTGAAAAATGTAAAAGGCACCAAAACGGAATATCACTTCACGCGCCGAATATTGGGAAAAATGGAGCAGCGCTGAAGAGAGGGCAAGTGGGACGGTGAATGTGTGTATGTGCGAGAGGGCAAGTGTGTAGGTGTGTGAGTGAGTGAACACGTAGAGGAGCTGATCCTATCAGACTCTTGTCAGGTCCTGTTGGGTTTTTCTATATAAACCTGTGAGTAAGGAGACTCGTACTGCATTTACACTTTTTTAACTCTCCTTCCTGTCTCACTCACAAACTCTCAGTCAGTCTCTTCCTGTTTCCTTCTGTCTTTCTACATTCCCCCCTTTTCTCACATCATTAGTCTCTCCATATCTCTTCTTGCTCTCTCCCAGGAGCTCAGTGAGGATTTAGGCCTGCTCTCCTCCTAGACTCACCTACATCCTTTCATCCTGTTCCCTCCTCTCATCCTCCTCCTCCCCCTCACTCCCCTCTCCCTCCTTTTCTTCTCTCTCTCTCCCTCCTCCTTGCTTAACCTGCTTCCTGAGCCCAAAAAATAAACCCACACACACAAGCAAATACGCACACATGCGTGCGCACACACTCACACATTACACACTGCGCACACGGATACAGAATCCAGCCCAAATACATCTGCAGCCAGCAGCACAACATCTAATCCTTGTGCTTGGGGAGGAGGGGGACCTTACGATCACTCCTGCTCCCTCTCTGCCCCACCATTCATTTGCCTTTCTTTTTGCGCCGTTCAATAATTTTCCTGCATCCTTTGGTGCGTGCCAAGCATCCCACTGGTAGGTGTTGCATATGAGGGTGCACTAGAAGTGCTTCATCTTTTTGGACCTCTCCTGCCTGGTCCAGTGGCTGCCATCCATGTGCCATGGAGACACGAAACTCACGGAAGCCAATTTCACTCCTCGGCACGTCCTCTAATAAAAAGTGGAATAAGCTGCTGCGGTGTTTGGCTGGGATGAGAACTTGACGTCTGTGAATTGTGCGTGGCACATGACTGAACGCTTCTGGTGTAGAAGTGAGGATGACGCGGATGCCGATTTTTCTTGCTGCTTCTGTGCTGGACGTTGCTGCCACCCGGTGGCCGCCTGCCAGAACTGCAGCCCCTATTTTATAATGACCGTTTGATTTCCAGAGTTGCATCACGACCCCCCTCACACACCCACCCACACACACACACACACACACACGCACACACACATACACACACATATACACACACACACACACACACCTATCAGCAGCAGTACCACTGCCACCTCCACCCCCTCTCCATCCACCCTCCACCTCCACCATCACCACCCCTCCTTTCTGGGTTTGATAAATATTGCTGGAAGATATAACGTGTTGCTATGGTGATCAGCTCGTGGGGTTTTTTCATGGCATTTGTGGGAGACAGGGACATGCTGGTGCAGGGAGCTCTGAAGATCTGCGTGTGTGTGTATGTGTGTGTGTGTGTGTGTGTGTGTGTATGTGTGTGTGTACGCAAGCATGTTTATGCTTGAGAAAAAAGGATCGGAGGAGGGCTCCTTCTGAAGAGGAGGAGCATTCACAAAAACATAGCAGACCCAAAAATAGGAGACAATCTCTCAGTCCTGGTGTTTTCATGAATGCCACGCACTGCTCACCTACCGTAGCCTATGTGCACAACTAAGAGCCCTGACTAGCAGCTATCTCTGGGGAGTGTTTAACCTCTCTTCCTCCTCCTCTCCTCCTTCCCTGTCTCCTCCACCACCTCTCTATCTCCCTGCTCTCCGGCTGCTCTATCTCTCTGGGGACACATTCTCAGTCTGTCTGATTGGCTTCTGTTTATGTGCATGTGCTAATGTGTTAATGTGTTTGTGAATGCGTGCGAGTGTGTGTGTGTGTGCATGTGTGTGTGTGTGTGCGCGCACGCTCTGTGTGTGTGTGTGTGAGTGAGAGTATATGCATGCCGTCAATCAATTAGTGCAACCTGGTGCAGCAATTACCACCAGCCATTGTGTTGATGCTGTGGATGTCAGTGCACAGGCACACATGCACACCAGGGAT
Organism: Karalla daura; assembly: GCA_029224185.1. Lineage (NCBI taxonomy): Eukaryota > Metazoa > Chordata > Actinopteri > Chaetodontiformes > Leiognathidae > Karalla > Karalla daura. The sequence continues at coordinate 26,952,559 of CM055189.1, forward strand.
AACCGGTCCTACATTGATCGCCTGCTGTCTGCCACTGAAGACTCCCTAATGGTCAAGCCCACACAGATACACATGTGTGTGTGTATTGATAATGGTTCGCAAAGCACACATCAAATGCTCTATTTCAGACCAGAAGACATCCTAGGAGACACCAATATGTGTGTGTGTGTGTGTGTGTGTGTGTGTGTGTGTGTGTGTGTAGCCCAGATGGCCATCTTCGAGGGGTTTTCTGGAACATTCAGACACTTGTTGCTTCTCGTCATGTTTCTTTCTTTCTCTCTCTGTCACACACACAAACACACACACACACACACACACACACACACATGCACTGTGCTTCTTTTGAAGTGTGAAACAGCTTGCGGTCAGCTTTGCTCCTCTTCCATGGTTCCATCAAATAGCAGCCTTTAGAGCCTTCAGATACATGATGAAACAAAAACAAGCATGCAGTGTAAGCAGAGAGAGAGAGAGAGAGAGAGAGAGAGAGAGAGAGAGAAAAAAAGAACAGACAGCCTTGCTGGATGTGGTGCCGCTCTATGTTCCTCTGTGGTATACTGGTTAAGTCAGGAGATCAAACGGCAGTGTTCATTTTAGGGAAGACCAGAAAGTTCTCCCAATAGCATGCCCTCCAGGTAACCCAGAACTCCGGCACTTCCTCCCTGGCTCGTCTGCGCGCGTGCTGCTCCTTTGGAGGTCATTTAGTGAAGGGATACGGCAGTGCTTCGTTCCCTGAAGATTTGCGTGGCCCTGAAGTTCAGCACACCACACAAATCAGAGAGAAAATACCTGTAAAGGCGCTGGCCGTGCAAGGGGAATCAGCATCATTTATGGCTTCATTTAGAGGCTGTGCATACACTCATTGGGGCAAACTGGGAGCTGTTGCTACCAGCTCTTTTATGCCATGTTGTTTTTTTTTTGTTTTTTTTCATATGTTCAGACCAAAAACAAGCTCCCTGTTCCAGCTCCACATTCCCTCGGGAAGAAACCAAAATTGCATGCTGCCCCCATGTGGTGGCAACGTCGAACTAATGACTTGGGTCGGTTGGTTGACACCCTGTGTAGTGCAACAGTGATTTAAAGCACATTTACGTGGCTTTCAGGAGATCTTTCATTCTTTAACCCCGGGCAAACGGTGGCAGCACGGCCAGGTATGAAGCCCTCCTAAGGAAGAGAGACAGTGATGATTAAGCATCTGAGGACAAACAAAGCATTTGTTAAATGAGCATATAGCGCAATGGATGATCTCTAAAACACTCCGGTTTTATCCACTTCATTGCCCACCTTGTCCCTCCTGGCTTGAGACCATCCTGAGGTAATACACTGAAAAATCATTTCTGGGGGTGACGATTATACCACACTAGGATAGGACCATGTCAAGCAGGCAATCAAACAGTTGTTTGCCATTTTATAGAAACTGACCACTTAGTTTGTTTTGTCTGTCACGTTAAGTGCATTACAAATAAAATATATCGTTACTATAAACATAAAACCCAAGGGTGAGAGAACTCGAGACAACCTGAATAAATGCTTGGATTTTAATGTCAGAATTGTACATGGACATCCCAATGCATTTGCACTTTTTACAATATGTATCACATATAACAGCACCTACATGTTATTTATACACTTTATACAAGATTGTATCACAAAGCAGTGTGTGAGTATCGCAAACAAGCTCCCAATGCCTTGATGGTCCATCGTGCCCCATAATCCACTCATTTCCAAGACAGAACAATTGCTCTTCAGAATTCTGAAACACTGCCCTTACGTCCTGAAGAACTGGTACTCAAGTCAATTGCATTTTGCATCTGTAAGCAAAACTGTGTATATCCGGACTAGTTGTAAACATGATACCAGCGGGCAAGCGTGTGATTGGAGATGATGTAAAAATAATGTAAAACTCGTCTCTATGAAAATGTCTAGCTTTTCTGACAGTGGTGAAAGTCGCCACTCATTGTGTAGATCGCCGACAGCGTGACGGCGCCTCAAAACATCTCGACTGCACCCTCCAGCGTGGCTCCTTCATGGCCTCCACGCAAACATAAAACCACAGCGAGCGGAAACTTTGTTTGCACAAAACCAATCCGACAAACCAAGATGCTCTCCGTCGCCCTGGCTGTCAAGCGGCCAGTCCCATTTGGAGCTTGGTTTGGATTACTTGACGGGGTGTGCTGTGCTAACTGGCGGCTGAGTCGAACAATGCTACAGAGATCGCCAATGCACCGGCTGAAAATGATGTTCGGAGGAGAAGAGGGGAGGCTGGTCCGTCTTTTGCGGTCCACGAGCGCACTGACTGGCCTGCTTTGTGATAAACCCTGGATGTGATCTTGCGAAGAGCAACTTGAGAAAAAAAAAAGGATGTAAGTCATTTAGGTTGGCACTGGATTTTCCAGACCCTGCATCAGAAAACACTTGCTCTCTCTCACTAGCACACACACACACACACACAACCAGAGATACTGTAGCAGCTTTCTCAAAGGCAAAGACAAGTACAACACAGTAAGTGGCAGTTCTGCTGTCAGATATGCAAACAGAGAGCAGCAGCTGAATGATACACACACTGACAAGCTTTTTGAGTTGAGCCACACATCAGGGAGGTGCTTCAGCCTCCTCGGGGTTTCAGTCCATTCTGGTTTGGCCAGCACCCCACAGAGGAGATGGGAGTGCTTCAGAATGAGAGGAGAACTGCAAACCTTAAGCAACAGCCTGGTTTATCTGACCATCAGATGTGAAGCACAGAGGAGCCCCGGCCAAATAAACCAAGTACAAGCATGACATTCTGCAGTGGAAGGATTTGAAGTGTGACGTAAAAGGCATCACATCTGCTGGGGGAACCAATCGAAACAAACAAAAATGACTGAAAGAGAATACAGCACTAACATGGAGAGGGGCCGTGAAGGAAATAAAAGGGGGAATATGTTAGATGATAATATGCAAGTTCCTTTATTTTAAGCCTAGCAACTAGGATGAAAAAGAGGAAGATATCAGTGGTGGGCCAAGGCATCAAGTCCTCATCAGCTGTCCAGTCGGCCACCACAGAGAGGACAGAGGAGGTGACAGTGGTGTGGGAAGGGCTCAGAGCATCCTGTTACGTTTATGAGTGGGTGAGTCTGTGATGACATCACTACAGGGGGCAGGGCCTCGTTTACGATTGGCTGTGGAATCCAAATGGAGCGCCATCTCTTCGGCGATGAAGGTGTTGAGGTCCACATCATGTAGGCCGTTCCTACGACGACTGAGAGACTGGGCGGGGTGTGTTGGGGAGCCAGGAGGCCCCGAGCGCACTGAAATGCTGGCCATGGCACCACTAAGGCCTGGAGAGGAGGGAAAAAAACCAATGAGATCCATGTCATCAAGATGCGTCCGAGTCACACTACTTCTTACAATGCAGTGGTTTGCAGGTGCATGTGGCATTCGGACGTACCATGCAGTGCTATAGCCTCTCTGAAAGGCTGCAGGTCAGTTTCTACAGAGCTGCCCGTCTCCGGGGCCGCTGGCCGGCTAGCAGAGACCATGGCGACTCTGGGAGGGGCCCGGGCAGTCCGCGGAGGTGGAACTTTCCCACACAGGAAACTGATGAGGTCCTCGCGCCTGATTGTTCTTCTGCGCTTCTTGACCCATGCAATCACGTCCTTGTTCCGGCGCTGATAGCCCAGGTGGATGCCCAGGTCGTAACTCCTTTGGCGGGCCTCCACGCTCTCTGGGGAGACAACGGGTGAAACGTTTCGGTTGAGCCACACCGCATGACTGAGGTCCGTTTTGCACCGCTCGCAGTAAATCACACCCACACTTGCCTTTGTACAGGTTAGTGACAGCTGTGGCAGCATTCTGGAAGGGCACCCACAGAGAAAGGCCTTGCTGCTGGCATACCCTATCTGGAAAAGAGAGGTAAAACGTGAGTACCGTCGCTGCACAAACGCTACCCTCGCACGCTCACAATCAAGTCCTCCAAAACCCAAAAGGGTGTGCACAACGAGCAGCGGTCCGACGTGGAAAGCAAACGCTGCGTGGGGGGTTTAAATAAAGGGCGCCGTGGGGGGAAAACGCCGTTGAAAATGAGGAGTTCCTGCGTCAGAAGGTTCAGGGTCTGCGCAGCTTTCCACCACCATCATCCGCTTGGTTCAATTAGACGGCAAATCCTCACAACTAATCTGCGGGGCACGTCCATATGGTCGCCCCGACCAAAGACTCACCAGTTTTACGTTTTACAAGGGGGCAGCTGCGCTACAGCATGACCAGTACAGTACGGGGGGGGGGGGGGGGCTTTGAAGTCACCTTTCTATACCCGGGCGAGGATGATAGCAGCACTTGACACGTAGTTATAAGATGAAACGGCTTTTGGTTAAACGGGGTCAGTCCGGCTCACTGCTCCAATCCGTGTAGGCATGATGTCACAGTTTAAAGCACGTTTGCAGTGGGGCCTGCGTTTATTTCACCTTTCAGGGCTTCATGTATAGAAGCAGCTGACGAGGAATCGAGTTCCCGGCGAAGCAATTAAAACGGGACCACGACACTTTTTTTTGCCGTTAAGCCGTTTTGCACACACTAGTAGTGACAATGCGAACGTCCGTAAAAGAGTCAGTCGCTGTAACATTTGCTTGTTAAATCTCCACTGCGACAAATAGGTGCGATTCGTAAAATATACGACTTTTTTCGGGCGTAAACTCCTCCCCGAGTATCGCCATTTTGGCGAGCTGAGTAACAGTAGACGGGGTGGACAAAAACATGTTGGTGTGAGCCATGTTGTGTCCCGTCAGAGCAACAACCATGTAGGGGAAGGGTGAACATCTACTCCGCTTTCAGTCGCTGTCCGCGGTGTGTGTGTGTGTGTGAGTGGGGGGTTGTGGCAGTATATGCCCAGTCACTGGTCAGTCTGTGTAGCCGTGGACGGGCTGTGACAGCCCCGGCATAGAGAAGCAACCCCCGCCCCGTGTCCCTGCCCCGGACCCCGGCACCAGGACCGGCCGGAGGCGCTAGCAGCCGGCTAAGCTTAGCCGCTACCGGCTCACACTAGCTGCCACCGCTTAGCAACCCCAGAGCCGGGCTGTCGAAAGTAGAACCGCAAAGGTGGTTCGCGTTTGAAAAATCGGCTGCAGACACAGTGGTGCGAGTGGGACCAGCAGCCCGTTAGCTTAGCAGTGCCCTTTGTGTGTCCGCCTGCGACGCTACGTGCTAGGTAGCAGCGTTAGCTCCGCCGCTCAACTCTGACTCCGGGATCTCATCCTACACACCTTTATAGAGCTGTGCCACCGCTGTGGCCGAGTTCTGAAAGAGGTGCCACAGTTTCTGTTGGCTCTGTTCCGTCTCCTCGTCGTTCGGATCGCCCTGTTCAGCCTCCGCTAAACACTGTCGTTCCCACTTGGAGAACCAGTGCTCGGGGCCGTGCTCCTGGATCTCCGCTTCTCCTTCCTCCTTCCTCTCCTCCATAGCTAACGATCGGCGTTAGCTAGCAGACCGCAGGCTGGACGTCGTCTGAAACACTGCCTTGGTTCGCTTGTTTCTGGAGATATTTCAAAATATATATTCTGTATTCGTTTGGCAAAACAATTTCCCCTAATAGAAAATAAACAATTCCCGTTATAGCCGCATCGTGAAGGTTCCGAATTACGCCCTCACGCCTAGTGTAAAACACACCAATCTAAAGAACGTAATGACAACACCTCGGAATTTCTGGTGCTGGCCACGCCCACAAGTCCTCTGTTCGGAGTATGATTGGCTTCTGGAACTTTCTGGGCGGTTCCTCTTGTCAATCACGAAGCCTGATTGGACAAGCGTCGATGAGACAAAAAGGTCAGGGAGAAAAAACAATGCTGATCCCACCCAGAGCATTCAGCATTCTGTCCGACAGGAGGCAGCCGCGCCGTGGACCAGACCAACAGTTAGGACCATCAGTGAACGTCGTTCCCAATATCAGAAAAAAAATGATGGGGGGCAAGGAGGATGGGAATCTATGAGAAACACCTTTCAGGTGTAAGGGGCTTTCTGCCATAGAGTATAATTAAAATTTCTCAGCTGAGAAAAAATTCAGATGCTGCCCCTTTCTCGGTATGAAAAATGCTTGATACGAATTCAATTTAATCATCACCTTGGGTTAATGTTAAGGAATTAGTTTTGCACTTCGTGAATTATTAAGCTCTTGGGGTACTTTTTCTTTCATTTTAGCCAGTGGAAACCAAGAGAGGTGGTCACATGAGAGTTGCCAGTGGACCGTTCCCTGCTCTACACAAATCTTCCCACAAACTAAAGCTGCTCCACATTGTGACAATGAAGACTCTCATCAGAGAGCATATGCTAAAACATTACCCACACTTTAAGACGTGCAAAAAACAAGTATTGTATTTATATTTCATTTTATGTTTCAACATCACCATTTACAGCTGCTGACTGAAGGATTAAATGTTATTGTTTTCAATAAAATAACTGTTGATCACTTTCAGTCGTGAAGTTTAGTTATTGTTTCACTGTTGAAAGAAAGGCTGATTCACTCAGTTGCAGTTGGGGAATCGATAAACAGCCTGTCAGAGTTGTCTTATCAATTTTATGGTGAGTTGGGGCTTTAGGAGTACTTTCAAAGACATTGACTCTGTTCCAACCCTCACTGTCATTAGCTCAGGCCAATGACCTGAAGGATAAAGGAGCTCAGGCATCTGGGAGGGTCTCAAGGTAGAGCAGCTGCTCCTCCACTGCCCTCTGGGAGGCAGAGCCAGGACACTTCCTCCAGAGAAGTTGGTGGAAGTAGCTGAGGAGAGTGTCTGGGCTCCCCTGCTCAAACTGCTGCCTTGGGGTTAGAAATAATAAAATAATAAGTTATTATTAAATAATTTTACTGGAAAACATGTGTGGAGTGCACATTTGGTTCCCTGCAATATGTGAATCTAAATAAGAGAATTTTCATGAAATATTGATTAAAGAGATATTAAACACTCTATTGTACTTTTTGATGCACTGCGTTAAGAATGCTTAAGATACAAAATAAAGCCTTTGCATTGTTGCAATGTCTGACTGTACATGAATGTGTCAGGGTCCATATTACAATATCCCAGCTTGTTTCACTGCCTTCATCCAGCATTGAAGATACAAATAGAAACAATGTGGCCATTTGCCAAGAACGTGTCTTGTGTGTCTGGTGGGCAACAGGCTCTTCCCTCCATGCATTATCTCTGTTGCTTAGCTGTTTACTGTTTGCCAGGGACCGTCTTTATTTGTACGAGCAACTATAAACACAGTAACAATGGCTGGAGGCTTCTTGCACAAACAATACTGTCAACCACAAACATGAATACTAAAGCCAGCATCAATATCTTCATATGATTATTCTACAACAACAAAACACATGGATGGAACTGCCTCACTCCCATGATTCTTAGTAGTCTGTTTCCATCGAGTGGAATCCAAAGTGCTGGATTGCTGTGTAGCCCTAGAGGGCACTCCACTCTCATGTGTTCAATGACTGGACTCAAAAGGCTGTCACATGCACAAGGTGAAGGTCATGGGCCCTTTTCAGTCTCACTAGGCATTGGCTTACACCCCTCATGCGTAGTCATCGACTATTAGCAGACAATCTCATAGCTTCTGGAAATGGCCTCAGCCTCAGGCAAAAGTAATCTGTAGGAATGAAAACACGGCAGTCGCCAGTGTTTTACTGGGAATGGCCCCAGAATCCATCTGAGGCCCAACCAAGTGCTGCCACAGTGCAGTGCGGGAAGGTATATGAAAATAAGTGATGAATTAGTCTATTTTGTTGTTAAAATAGGAGGGTGGCGGCAGGCCTAATTGCCACTTTTTAATGTCCCACCTTGTTGCTATTTTGGCTGTACATTGGTCACATTTTTGAATTTCTATCTTAAAAACAACTTCAAATGTATATATTTATTTCAAGTGCCAGTTCAAAACAGACGTTATCTCAAGGCACTAATATAGGCAACAATATGAAAAACAATGGGAGAGACAGAGGAGGAGATCCTCACCCAGGACGGGCAGGCAGGCAAAAGACAGACAATATACATAGATTCATGGATTGATGGGTAGCAATTTCGATTTTAGTTCATGAGGTAAGATGAGTCCATATAAGAAACAGTGCATGCAGCAGGAAGAGCTGTGACGTTGACCTTTACTGCAGTTATTGCTGCAGTCAGGATCAATGCCATGCTATCTTTGCAACAGCAGCTACAATCCAAGTCCAAAGATCACGGAAACCTACTGATTACATTCCCTTACCTGTCTCAGTGTCTCTACCTTACCTGATTGCACAAGTGTTTCAGTTTGGGACGCTGCTGTTCCTTCACAATGTTCACGAAAGGGAAGGATGGCTGCGATTTGGAGGATTATTTCCAGGACCGAGGCCCAACTGTTATGTTCAGTAACTTGCACTACTGTGTTCAGGAGAGGACGTTCTGTTGCAAGAGAGGTCCTGAAAAATACATCCTCAAGGATGTGAGGTAGGATGTGTTATTTTTCTGTTAATACATTTGTGTCTGTGTGTTTCCTCAAAGTATTTCTATTTTAAGTCATTTACTGGATTCCTATTGTAATCCACAAATAATAAAAGTTATATAAATTGTAAATAATAAATAATAGTAAAAATCATATAAGCTATATATAAACATATAAATTACATAAATTAATCTTTCGGCTTCTTTGTCCAGTCATTCAAGTAACATACAATAAGTTTTGTCAAATAAACAGCGTCACAGATTCAGGGTTACAATAATTAATGATATAGTTACAATTAAGTCACGGACTGAAGGCCATCCATCCATCCCTCATCTTACCTGCCTTATTCCCACTGTGGCAGGGGTCTGCTGGTGTCTCTCTCCATCATACATAGGGGGAAGGCAGGGAATACACCCTGAACAGGTCTCCAGTCCATCAGAGGATACACACACCATTCACTCTCATTCACACCTAGGGACAATGTAGAGTCTCCAGTTGATATTACTGTATGTTTTTGGACTTTGGGGAGAAACCGGTGTACCCACAGAAAACCCACGCATGCAAACTCCACACAGAAATAGTCGGGAGCAGGACACAAACTCTCAACCTTCTTCTTATAAGACAACAGCATTAACCACTGTTCCACCATGTGGTGCAGCTATGAAGAGTATGTCCAAAAAGATGATCTAAATCTGTCTTGGGCTGTAAAGTGAGATTACAGAATCACCATTCAAAAACTGAAACTATTAACATAGGTTATTAAGATTTGTTTTATCATTTTGACCTGTTCTCTGTAAAGAATTGAATTGCTTTATTTTTCTGGTTGTTGCAGTGGCATCATGAAACCTGGCTTGAATGCTATCATGGGAGCCACTGGAAGTGGTAAAACATCGTAAGATCCATAACCAGTGCATACAAACATAAACATAAACTGTCTGCCACACACAGCCAGCCACATCAACATTTCTGCCCCTCTGTATCAGACTCCTGGATGTGATTGCTGGGAGGAAAGACCCTGCAGGTTTAAAGCAAGGAATAGTCTTGGTGGATGGTAAAGTTGTCACGTCCGACCTCAGGCTCAGTTCGGCTTACGTGGTTCAGGTACACACCCATTCACACAAACACACACACACACACACACACACACACGTTTGATAATGTTTGACAATGTTACAAGATTTCTTCACGCAGCTCTTGCTCACGTGGCTCATATGCTTGCAGGATGATATCCTGATGGGTACTCTGTCTGTAAGGGAGAACCTTCTGTTCAGTGCCAACCTGCGCCTCAACCCAAAACTTCACTCCACAGCAGATAAAAACAGCAGGGTAGACACCATCATACAAGAGTTGGGTCTAACAGACTGTGCACGCACCAAGGTTAGTGGCTATGTACACAGGTTAATACACAGATTAAAAGCTACCTCTCCTCTACGTAGCATGGTTTTTAGTGTCATATTGTGGAGCACAATGACATCAAGGGAAAATAGTTCATCTAAAAAAACCTGTATAAAACATTCTATTTCTATACTTAAACAATGACTGACATATAGGAAGAATATGCTGTAAAACTGCTCTTCCTTAGCATTGTTAGCTTAAGCCTATGTGTGTGCGTGTGTTTGTGCATGTGTGTGTGTATTTATGTGTGTGTGTGTGTGTGCGTGTCCCTGCACTCAGATAGGGACTGAGTTCCTGCGTGGTGTATCTGGAGGAGAAAGGAAAAGGTGTAGCATTGGCATGGAGCTCATCACCGCTCCTTCTCTGTTGTTCTTGGATGAACCCACCACGGGGCTGGATTCTAACACCGCCAACTGCATCATCAATCTGCTGCACAAGTACAGCACAAACACCTCCTGTCATGTTGAATAAGACATTCACATTCACAAGTGCCAAATGACAACCGAGGCAACAATGGACACTGTCACTTGCTGTCAGCTTCAGCCGCTACAGGCCCAGATTAGAGTGGCCAATATTGATGCCTCACAAATTAGCACTGTCTGAGTTAAGTTTTCTTAAGTAAAAAGTAAGTTAACCAGTGTTGTCACACGTGTCCAGGATGTCCAGAAGAGGAAAGACCGTGATCCTCTCTATCCATCAGCCGCGCTACTCCATCTTCAGACAGTTTGACCATCTGACTCTGATGCACAAAGGGGAGGTGGTGTATGCAGGAGCAGGACACTATGCACTGGAGCACTTCACCAACCTTGGTATGACTGTGGTAATTATGGCTGGGGCCTTGGATTCCAGTTAACCCCTTGTATATCAGATAGAGAAAATGTGCTATTGTGAGTCACCATGTCCATTAAGCTAGTCCATATGGAAACAATCTGTGACAATCTGTGAATGTGTGTGTGTGTGTGTGTATGTGTGTGTCTGTGTGTATGTGTGTGTGTGTGTGTGTGTGTGTGTTTATACAGGCTACCAAATTGAGCCCTTTGACAATCCTGCTGATTTCTTCATGGATATCACAAATGGAGAGGCAAAGTCAACAATAGAAGCACTTAATGAGGGTAAACCAACACAAAACACAAATTCATTTGTGTAACACCAAGTGAAACAATAGTAATATGGTGGCTAAGTGGAATATGGCTATAAGAGAAAGTTCAGCTATTGTACCGTGTAATTATTCGACCATAGTATTATAGCATAATCATAAATATTATAGAATATAATAATGACACATGACAAGAAAATTCTTGTTTTATCTTAAATCTTAAATAACTCAATGGTACATCATCAGCATTCAGATCTATCCATACATACCCTCACCTGCTTTTTACCCACTGGTATCACAGGGATCTGCAGGTGCTCCAGCTTATAGGTAAAATGTCAAGGTCTACAACATGATGACATTGTGTTGTAAAGGCTTGGTCCTGTTTCAACAGGACAGAGTAAAAACATACTGGCAACCAGGTACCGTCAGTCCCAACTGTACCAGAGTGTCCTTGAGGAGTTGATCCATGTGAACCAGAGTATCTCTGAAGGGGGAGAAGCTCAAGACGAGACAGTCGACTATCCCACCTCTTTCCTCTATCAGGTCAGCAATCTACACCAAGAACAGACTTTCAAAAGTAGACAAAAACATGCCTTACATTAAATGAATGAATAAAATCAAATAAATAAAAATGATCGTGCGATGTCCCTAGTTAAAAGCTGGCAATGTGCTTTTTGCTTCTCATTGCTGTCTGAACTCCGTTTATGTGTTTATGGCTGTTATTATGCTCATAAAAACTGTAATCTTCTGTGTGTGTGTGTGTGTGTGTGTGTGTGTGTGTGTGTGTGTGTGTGTGTCTGTGTGTGCGTGCAACAGTTGCGTGTTGTGTGTGGCAGGACAGTGGTCAACATTCTGAGGAACCCTCAGACCTCTTATGCCCAGTTGGCTCTCAACATCTTTTTTGCAGTTCTGGTGGGACTCATTTATTACCAGATGCCCCTGACGCTGCCCGAGGGGTTACAGAACAGGTACACGACCTGCGGCACAGCAGCCCAGCTAGTTCCAGCTCTGCTGTCATTACTGCACGCCTCTCCCACCGTGACCGCGTCACCCTCCCCCTATGCCAAATGACAGCAGAATTATAGAATAAAAAAAATTGGGCTCACACAGCAGTTCATTACAAAAGAGAAATAAAGAGTGAAAACAGCCCCAAAAAAAGGCTGCAAGAAAGATAGTTTGATTAATGCGTAGGTTGAATTAATAGGTTGAATTAATTTGTAAATGTGATAAACAAAGCAGATAAGAAGGCGTGATATCAAGATGGGGGAATTTTTATGTAATATGTATAATGTTTATTGGGACTGAAGGTGAGGGTGTGGCTGACATTTTTTGCTCCACAGTTTTTTAGATAACGTGATAATCAGATAACGCTCTCTCTCTCCCGTGACGACAGGAGTGGAGCGTTCTTCTTCCTTATCATCAACATGGTGTTTGGGAATCTCTCAGCTGTTGAGCTCTTTATCAATGAAAGGGCCATCTTCATGTGAGTCAGAGATAAAAATGCGTGTGCTTGTTGGAGTGCAGATATATGGAGAAGGTGTGTTTTTCGCTTCGATCATGACTAAATCTGACTAAAGGCATTTCAAAAATTCAAAAATTTGAATTTACAGTTGTATGTTAGACTTATTACGAGGATGTTGTGTTTCTCCTCAGTGACAAACTGTCCCAGGTTTTTGACTTCATGTGTTTGTTGTCCATGCCTATTGCAGACATGAGAACTCCAGCGGCTACTACCGTACTTCTGTCTACTTCCTCTCCAAGATCTTTGCTGATCTCATCCCCAACCGGATCATCCCTATCTTTCTGTTCTCAGCTATAGCCTACTACATGATGGGTAATCACACAGACCATCACCAACGCAGAGAGACACAATACACACTGCTTTAAATAAAAATAAGCAGAGGAGGCTGTTGGGCCACTGACTTGTGTGGAGAAGAGGGGGGTGGTGTTATAGTCATATTCTTGAATTGAAATAAGAGTAACTCAACTATTGTATGATCATATTGTCATATCCCAGCATTCTGCAGATAAGTCAATTTGCCTCTGTTCCTCTAAAGGCAAAATATGTAGAGACTTCTTAACTGATTGACTCTAGAACCTTTCACTTGACTCTAATGCCGTCTATGGCAACACTGAGGTTAACCCACGAAAAAGCAACACTTGCTCGCTGTTGTCTTATTGTCTGGCTTTTAATAAGCATTCCTTACTGTGGTCCAGGGCTGAAGCCTGCCTTTGTGGCCTTCCTGTGCTTTGCCCTGACCATGTCTCTGGTCAGCCTGGCCGGAGTCGCTTTGGCCTTCCTCGTTTCAGCCAGTGTGTCTTCATTTGCCATGGCCAACATCCTCATCGCTCTGCCTTTTGTCTTCATGATGGTGAGCACCAAAATAATGAGCACACATCAAAAAGCACGACTGAGATCATAATGATATAGAACAGACTTTGCTTCACAACTGTGTTCATCCTCACATTCCAGGTCTTTGGTGGCTATCTTGTCAATCTCAATGCCATGCTCAACTGGCTCTCCTGGCTGAAATGGATCAGTATCTTCAGATATGGACTGAATGTAAGATAAGTAGCAGTAGGGTGTGACTATGAGAATGAGATCAACCTGTCTATCAGTTGCAGAGGAGTCGTTCATTCTGGTCTCCCTCTCTTGCAGGCTGCATTCATCAATGAGCTGTCAGGACAGCTTTTCTACAACAACAATACCATGTGAGTGCTGAGTTCCAGCATAGCTAGACACACACAAACACACACACACACACACGGAGGCACAGATATGCTGAGCCTGTCTTGTTGTGCTGCAGCATCCCAGGAGAGCTCTTCCTGAGGGGCCAGGACATCGACTACTCTGTGTGGGGCTTCTGGCAGAACCAGGTTGCTCTGCTGGGAATCATATTGGTGTGCATGTCCCTGGCCTACGTACAGCTGCGACGAATCAACCGCTGGAAGTGATGCCCGTCCATCTGTTTATGTGTCCATCAGCCATACTCAATTTTTTATCTTATTTATTATCATGATCAACACTTGCCGGAAAAAGACCAGAATGCTTTCACGCTATTGTTCTTTGTATGAGAGATACCACTTTTCTGATGTAGTAATGTCATGTTGTCGAAACTGTAAATTAAGATGGAAAGTCATTGCGGTTCTGATGAAACGGTTCTGATGAAAGCCTCTTCCTCTCTCTCCTCTCACACGTCTCCACCTAAACAAACGCACGTGTTGCAACATTTGACTCCCAGGTGGATAAGCTGCCACTAAGCACACTCAGTCTGTGCACGAGGGAATGTACCACAGCAGCCAGGCCATCATCTAAGTCCTTACAAAGCTTCTTACGGTCAATGAGAAGACAAAAATAGTGCATTAATTATTACTTTTGTGCCACCTTTTAGAACCAGTGCAGGAATTGTCTTCATGTTTAATGAAATGTCCCATTTTTGTTAAAAACTCGAAGCTAATTGTATAGCCTTCACTCTATATGCAGTGGATAATAAGCAGGTAAGATGATAGATAGGGGGACATGCTAATTCAGTTTAGAAATGAACATGAAGTTGTAAACTTGGGTGCATGTTATAGAAGTTGATGGCATGACCAGAGAAAGAGTGACACGTAACAGAGAAGCCTTGAAAAATTAACCCGAACGCTTTCTTTTATTTGCCATGAGGTTGCAAAATCAGTTCCACCGTGTCTGGCTGTATCAATGAAATCTTTTGTACACTTGTGTTCCAGTACTTTATTAAAGCATAGTCTTTTCAAACAGTGAAATATTTGAACCAAACGGTTGATTGTCTTCATGCATAAACCAGGATAAAGCAGGTTAACATTTTTGGACATGTAGCAATGAACGATAAGAATCGTTTGATTCATTCATACCTTGTGTACAGCGATGCTGACCTGCAACAGTCGAAATGTATGTAGGGATGTCATGTTAATCCTCACAATGGACACTTGTATAAAAGTGAATTTACAGACAACAGAACCAAAGAGAATTGTGAAAATCTTATCAACACGTCACATGTGAGCAACGCACAATGCCATGAGATAATTTGTCCTCAGTGGTTTCTTCCTCTGACTTAAGGATAGACAGAAAGAGCAGGAACAGATCATTTCAGGAAACAAAGCCTCTGTCAGCTTCAGGAAAACTTAAACACCGACACAAAAGATGCAGGACTTGGAGGACACTATCTCTCGCTAACATTAGTGGCATACACAGAAAAAAACACCAGCATTACAAGAACATAAGGAGACAGCGGCTCACCAGCGGGACAGCAGTTCATTCTCGGGTTTGGAATACATGAACACTCTAGAAACTTTTCACACTGCTTGCACTCTTAGTCAGACTGTTTCCCACAGTGACTGGTGTGTTTTCCAACCCGCGGAGCCAGTCTGTGCATTTCAGCACAACGCGCTCATCCACACCATAATCGTCCTCTTCCTCATATTCGACATCATCGTACTTGTGCTGCTCGTTCAGAAGAGAGATTTTCAGGATTGAGCTTATGTCTCCCAGTTCACCGCTAGGTTTAGCAGCCACTCTGTTGTTCGGCGTGCTTTGTCTGGGTGCTGCTGTTTGTTGTCTTTTTGGGGTCTTTTCCCTCCTGCGCCTGGAATCGGAGGCGTTTCCAGGAGGGGCACCTCCACCTCCAGCATTCCTGGATGCTGAACGCCTTTCACTGTTCCTCCTTTCACTGTTCCTCCTTTGCAGCAGCAGCACAGCCTCAGGTGTGAGAGTGAGGGTGAAACGGGTTTCCTCCTGCTGCCTGGCCCTCAGCTTCACCTCCGCCTCACTCTTAACACAGCATGGGCTTGCATGTTGGGGCTGCACTGTTTTTGACAGGGATTCACCTGAGCTGGAGGCCGGGAAGCTGTCAGTCTGTGATGAAGGCACCAGTCTGTCCCTTCTCTTAGCGAGCAGCTCAGATCCGGACACAGATTTGGCTGTGGGCAGATGACTCCGCGGTTGGCTTTTCTTCCCCAGCTGCTTGAGGTTGGAAGTCAGTCGCTCCTTCACCGAGTTGCCTTTGTCATCTCTTTGGGTCTTTGTCTTGCCCGCAGTGTTTGTAGGTGAGAAGCTGGTGGTAGGTCGCTCCTTCCCCGTTAGTCCTGACACAGAGCGAGGAATCGACACCGGTGGGATGAATGGCATTTTGGCAATACACAAGAACAAATATGAGAGGAGTTCAGTTTTGCATTTGAAGTGCTGGGAGAATAAATTAGAGGGTACTAAGGAGGAAAACAATATGCGCAGGAGATGCTGTGATGCATCCTCGGCCATGCGGGGGGTCCAGGTGGTGTTGCTGCTGGGATCCACCAGTGCACATGTACGCTGGCAGGGGATCCTGCGGGGTTTTATACCTGAGCAACAGGAGGGAGGGGCACCTCTGGCTTCAAAAGGCATGAGTAACCTCAGGAGGGGAGGGATGGCTTTTGCTGCTCGTTACACTGAGGCTCAGAGATCTAAAATAAACCCGCACTTGTAATCCTCCGGTGTAATCACTGGAGGCACGTTTACTACGCAGAGCAAGCACACATGCCATGATGAAGTGACCAGAGGGAAAGTGAGGTGGGAGTTTGTTTCTCTGGGGAAACATGAAATGCATGGAAAGTGAAGTTTACTTGTTTGTGAGCAGTTTTACTAAAATGACTCGGGTCAGGTTTTAACTAGAAACCATTTATTTAATTTCATTCTAAACAAAATGGGATTAAAATAACAGTTAATCACTGCATTAGACATGCTAGATGCACCGTTTCATTTCCAGTTATCTGATTTGCAGTATGCATTACACATCGTTTTTTGTGACAAAACTACTCAATTTGAACATCTATCAGGAGTGGAACAACAAAAGAAAATATGAGGTAAAACTGTTGCAGGTTAAGGCTGTATGTTTTCATTCACAGCATGTCTTCCTCTGGATGTGGAGCACGCGTCTACAGCGGGGACACGTGTGATAGGCGTCTTTGAAATAGTTCAAAAACAAGGGGATGAGGCAGCATCCAAGCAGCAACCTGTCAGACACAATTCACATGTCAGTCTTTGGCCTTTGAACATATGCATTTCTGAAGCTGTTAACTAGATTCAGCCATGTCGGTGCATTTCTCACCCGCATAACACAAACAAAAGACACATGAGCCATGCGTGAGTCCCAACTCGGTAGGTGACCTGAGAGGTGACCCGATTCTGACAGCTTGGACATGTCGTCAGAGCCGGAGAACGATACAACTCAGTCTCATAGCTCACAAACTTCGGCCTGGGAGTAGCTGGGGGGATGGATGGCACTAAAGAGGTGGCATAAATGGAAGAACATCATACATATATCATATCTGTGACATTTCATGCTCCCAGAACCAGGAAATAAATAAATCAACATATGATCAGTGCTGCTTGAGATGCAATACTAGCTAATTGATAGAGTTTTGCCATGGTTGTTTATCTAATCATGTAAATGACACTTTGCAATACAGCAAACAGCCCCATGTCATGTTCTTAGAGCTCTGAACTTTTGCAGTTTTAATGAATGCTTTTTACACTACTGGCAGCAAGGGAGCATATAACTCTACGACAAACAGAGCATACTGAACAATCTGGAACTAAACATGTACATGTGAGCTATGGGGAAAATCAGTAAGGTTCAAACAAAGACAATGCCTCCATTTTGACACGTTCAAAACGCGAGGCAGACCTTCACTGAGCATGTACCAGGTGGAGTTGATTGAATTTCAGCGGCACAGTCAATGTCGGGAGAAAAGCACGGAGGTGGTGGCAGGGGGCTGAGTGGTGAGCGAATATGGAAGACCCTCAGACCCGGGTGGATATCACCTGCAAGTAAATGCGTCCACGTTTATCTAATCCGTGAAACAAACCGAGTCAAACAAGAACACTGAAAAGTGTCTCACCTGGTAAGATATACGATGGTGGTGTAGGAAACGCCTCCTCTGCCCTTGACTCCATTTGACAATAAGTCGATTTGCCACAGAAGAGAAGCAGAGCAAGGATCTGAATGGTTGGTTGGGACCCGAACTGGTTGTTTGCAGCCGGCAGCGGATCTGTCTGTAGGTGCCCCAGGTGTGGTGAGAAGATTCTGCCTGAAACCTGCTCTGATTGGTTTAGAAAAATTTCAACCCACAAGTCAATTGTTGCTTGATGTTTCATGATGAGTACAAGTGAATGGGATTCACTGTCTGTGCTTTCTCAAAGCCAGGTTAACAAAGTACATCCATCTTTATTTTTAAAATGACAATTTGCATTTAATGTTGTAACAAACAGAAATGAACATCCCATTATACAAAAAAATTCAGAATACAAATTGGGCTTTGAAGAAATTTTTTATTAAAAATATTAAAAATACGAAAACCAAACCTAAGGTGCCGCCCAGCAGTTGTCCTCACGGTCCTTTTTACACAACTTAAAAAAAACAAACATTTTCACGACTTTTTACAAACAGTCATATATTTTAACATTATATTAAAACAGTCATATATTTACATTTGTACAACTGTTTTCAGGAAGGGGAAATACGAATTCATTCATATTTGCACAATACGAAAATTCTTAAATACGAAAGCCCCTCCGGGCTAGCACCACCGGATTAAACATATGACTGGATTTGCTCGGGCCAATATATTCCAGTGTAATTCTGACACAGAGACTCTTACAAAACAGGCCTTCATACTTATGGTCTTTGGGCGTTTTCTACTCTAGCCTATCATGTTTCAGTGTTGCAAACAGAATGATACGGTAGCTCATGTAAATTTGACATCTCAACTTCCCATCTCGTTGAGGTCATGCAAATCAGCCTTGCCGTGTAGTTGCCTCTGTATCTGAGCCATGCACCAGGTGGTGGTGTCTGCGAACATGATTCCGTAATTGCTCAGTTTCAATGCTAGGGGCGCTGTTCTGCTGCATTGCTGCCCGTCACTGTGTGCGTGTGTGCGGGTGTATGACCGCTGGGGGCGCTGTGCTGGGTTGCGCTCCTCTGCAGTATGTAAGTTTGACCACTGGGGGCGCGGTGCCGGGTCGCGCTCCTCTGCAGTACATAGGTTTGACCGCTGGGGGCGCTGTGCCGGGTTGCGCTCCTCTGCAGTGTGCAGGTTTGGCCGCTGGGGGCACTGTTGCGGTGACTGACCGAGGATTAGCAGTGTCTGTACAAGCAGGCCAGCGTCATGGTGCTAAGCTAGCTGTCAGCCAGGCTGCCACAGGTTTAGCTGCACACTTAGCTCCGGATGCTCCCTCCCCAATCCTACTGGCCGTCTTGACATTCCCTCAACATCCCTGGACGAATTCGTGTCGACTGCCCAGAGTCCGCGAATTCGAGTCCATTCCTAAGCGAAGCTTTCCCCGGCAGTGCAGCGCAGCTCGCCGGCTAACGAGGCTCCGCTCGGAGGACCGTACCCACCAGGTCAGTTAGCGGGAGGACTGCCGGTCTGCACGGCGAGTGCAGTCGCTGTCGTGGACAGGAAAAGCCGGGGTCTGGGTGAGGGCAACGAGGCCTGTTGGGAAACGTATGGGTTGCTCGAGGCGTATGTATTTGTCGGAATGAGTCATTTGTGTGCGGCCTAGCGGACACCGGTGGACTGGTAGCAGCTAGTTTACCACCGCTAGAGACGGTCAGATGGAGGCTTGGGTCAGCCGCTGACCTGGTACTGGTGACCAGGTAGTAGCCGGCTAATCGAGTCGGGCTCTCTCCACTCAAGTGATTCCTCGCCCTGTCGCCTCAAAGAAGGCGGACCCGTGACGGGAGTAAGCCAGCGACGCTGGGCTGTGAAGTGGAAGCAGTCCAAACGGTGAGCCTAGTCGGGGCGGCTGGATGTGCTCTCCCCGTAGCTTTAGCCGCCACAGCCTGCTAACCACTGGAACCCGAATAAGTGGTAATGATGGGAGCGTTACGCGCTGCCTAGAC
This sequence comes from Karalla daura, assembly GCA_029224185.1. Taxonomy (NCBI): domain Eukaryota; kingdom Metazoa; phylum Chordata; class Actinopteri; order Chaetodontiformes; family Leiognathidae; genus Karalla; species Karalla daura. Next base: position 26,972,380 of record CM055189.1, read on the forward strand.
CTGAGCTGCTATCGGACGGACCTGCGAGCGCTGGCCGTGTTGTTGTTGTCCGAGCACAGTCCAGACCTCTGAGCTCAGCGCTTGGCGCAAGCTTTGTTGTGCGAGTTGCCGCTAAACTTAAAAAGTTTCGCTACTCCGCAGAGTTCCACTTAAGGACCACACCCAGGCAAGAAGATGTCCCTTCATCAGTTTCTGCTGGAACCCATCACCTGCCACGCGTGGAACCGCGACAGGACACGTAAGGCTCACGCTCATCCCCTGTCGTACGTGACATGGCAGTCGCTGACAGTAACTTTGAGAGCCGCCGTAAAGAGTTATTGTTTTATGAGCAGTAGAGCAATTGAGGCTACAAAAAGTGTAGCCCAACTATGCCTTTTGTAGCAAAGCCTTCCTGTAGTTAAGTCTCCATTACTGTGACTTGTTGATCTTGGTATGTGGCAGAAACCAGAGACAGGCCGGGCTTGTTTGGAACCTGTACATCGAGTATGTTAATCCCCTGTTTTTTTTTCCTCGCAGAAATCGCCATCAGCCCCAACAACCACGAGGTCCATATCTACAAGAAGAGTGGCAACCAGTGGGCGAAGACCCACGAGCTGAAGGAGCACAATGGACACATAACGGGTACTCAACGGCTCCGCTTTCGCTCGGGCTCGGGAATGTGTCGGGTTTCGCTCGTGTTTTGTGTTTCCAACCGACCTCCAACCGGTCTGAGAAGGGTGGACACGTGTCACTTTCGTCGTTCTAGGTATCGACTGGGCCCCCAAAAGCGACCGCATCGTGACGTGCGGGGCAGACCGCAACGCCTACGTGTGGTCCCAGAAAGAGGGCGTGTGGAAGCCCACGCTGGTCATCCTCAGGATCAACCGGGCCGCCACCTTCGTCAAGTGGTCACCGCTGGAAAACAAGTTTGCCGTGGGGAGCGGCGCCCGGCTCATCTCGGTCTGCTACTTTGAGTCGGAGAATGACTGGTGAGGCCACCGCCGTGCCGGATGAGTCGCGCGGCGCCCGATCGGTGCCCTCCCCTCACCCGCTCTCACCGGGTGGCCTTGCTCTTTGACATGCCTCAGGTGGGTCAGCAAGCACATCAAGAAGCCCATCCGCTCCACCATCCTCAGCCTGGACTGGCACCCCAACAACATCCTGCTGGCGGCCGGATCCTGTGACTTCAAATGCAGGTGAGGGTCTTACACCCGGAACCCAGTGGGACGAGAGGTTGCTGGGTGTAACGCGACAGCCTGCCAATGTTTTCTCTGTCTCTCCTTTCCTCTTTTTCTCTGTGCCCTGCTTTTTTTTTTTTGCGTTTCCTCCCCCTCTGGCCTCCAGGGTGTTCTCAGCCTACATTAAGGAGGTGGAAGAGAAACCAGGTCCCACACCGTGGGGCAGCAAGATGCCGTTCGGGGCCGTGCTAGCAGAATTCGGAGGAGCGGGTCAGTATCCGCATCTTTCAGTGAAGGGATGTCGCCCCCCCCCCCCTCTGACATGCTGTTTCCACTGGAACTAAACTAGACTTCCTCGTGTCTGGTAGGTGGCGGGGGCTGGGTCCACTCTGTCTCTTTCTCGGCCTCTGGCAACCGCCTGGCCTGGGTCAGCCATGACAGCACTGTCACTGTGGTGGACAGCTCCAAGACTGCAAGGTAGAGTCGGAAAGAGTCCGCTTTCGGGAACGCACCCCGCTGTAGTTTTGCACTTGTCGGATTAAATAAGAAAAAAAAAGACATTTACTAAGTGAGTGACCTGTGTCGGTGTACGCCATGGTTTGCAACCCGATCCTCATCTCAGTGCTTACAGGGTGAGATGGGTAAACAGTAGGTGGACGAGATCCAGAGCTACACTTATGTAATGACCTGCCGTAGTCGGCATATTGCAGTGTGATCCAGACTCGTTCTGACTAGAAGGCTATACATAATGGATGGCCAGACTCCTGATTGATGATGAGATGGGATGATTCTTTTTTCTGTAAAAGTACAACGCAGTCGCTTGCATTCTGTTCCAGTTCTGTTGTGCTTGTGTGTCCAGTCCTTCGCAGCTAAAGACGGAGTTCCTCCCCCTGCTCAGCGTCATTTTCGTGTCGGAGAACAGCCTAGTAGCTGCGGTGAGAGCAACGCGCCCGCACGGTGCAGCCACGGGGGGGGGGGCCGTGGCAGGGAGGGGAACTGACGCTCTCTGCCTCCACAGGGCCACGACTGCTGCCCCATGCTGTTCCGCTGCGACGACGGCGGGGCGCTGACGTTCGTGTCCAAGCTCGACCTGCCCAAGCAGAGCATCCAGAGGAACATCTCCGCCATGGAGCGCTTCAGGAACATGGACAAGCGGGCCACCACGGAGGACCGCAACACTGCCCTAGACACGCTGCATCAGAACAGCATCACGTAAGCTCGCCCCCGCCGGGAGCAACGGTGTCCAAGTAGTGTCCACCAAAGCTTCCAAGCGCATGCTGTCCCGTGTGCGGACATCCCAGCCAATCACGTGGCGGCTACTCTGGCGCTCTAGTCGGGTAGACGTGGCTGAGCCAACCTGCTGGAGTCAGCCCACCTGAGCATCAGAATGAGGAAGAAGGTGATCTTAGTGGCCTGGACAGTGAAGAGACTGCCGATCTGCGGGGCGTCCCCTCTGACACGCACAGGCCAGAGGGGACGCCAGACCGATCTGAGATGAGAAAAAGGCAGCAGGAGCTCAACAAAAAAACGTTATGAGTGTGGCTCATAAAGTGGCAGGCGGCGAGCGTGTTAATCGGAGCTGCTTCCATTGGAACGGGTGCTCTGCGGCCTGTATCTCGTTGGCTTGGCACAAACATTTAAGGCCGATAATACTGTGGATCGTAATGTTCACTGTTGTCCTTCATTGCAACGTACCCCCCCCCACACACACACACACACACACACACACACACACTTTAAAATCGTCTGTGTCTCCACAGCCAAGTGTCTATCTACGAGGGAGACAAAAGGGATTGTCGCAAGTTCTGTACCACAGGCATCGATGGAGCAATGACCATTTGGGACTTCAAGGTACGCACACACACACACACACACACACGCATACATTGTCTCACATTGTCTCACATTGCCCTATTGAAATCAGCGTTTAGGCGTGAAAAGAAAACCTTCCATCTAAAGCCTTTATGCGCTATTAATGATTTTGGGGATATCCCCAAACAGGACACGTATAGCTTCTCAAAAGCTAAATCTTCATCGTTCAGAAAGGGTCCCGTTGCGTGTATCTACTCGAGGAACTAGTTTGAAACCTTCTGAAAGTCGGCCGGTGAGAGCGCGTGAATCCCAGCGCTCAGACGAAAGCAAAGCAGCCGGCGCGTGCCGGCCCTCACCGTGTCATCCCCTTCCCTCCACAGAGTCTAGAAGCCTCTATCCAGGGTCTGCGCATCATGTGAAGAAATGAAGGAATGAAGAGAAGCTGCAGCCTCACCTCACCTCACCTCTCCCCGCCCCACCCCTCCTTCCCCACCCCTGCAACGCAGCCAGTAACACACATAACTGACCACCTTACCAAGTGTCTGCTGAAGCACTGATCAGACCACAACACACTAACGGTGTCTCTCTACACTCACACACACTACACACACACACTACACACGCACACGCACGCACACACACACACTACACACACTGAGCTGACGTGTGACATCACTGTTGATTTATTTTGTCTGTTTTTAAATGAAGGTTAACCAGGTGTCGAGGTGGGAAGGTCCTCTGACACGCATTAAAACGTGACGTGAAATGTGTGTTTTTATGTTCTCTAACCCGTACCAAAAGTTGGAACACTAAACGGTGCGCCTCATCCAGAAGTCGGACTGCACCCCACCGCAGAGCGACTCGGAACGTGACCCCGGAACATCAGTGCGTCGTCGATGGGAGCTAGTGATCTCCATTTTCTTTTCCTTTTCCTCCTCTCTCGTGGTTGAACGATCTCCTGCTTGGTGTGAAGCCTTTTGGCACGGGGGGGGGGGCCGGGTCGCTGATGTTCTGAGGCCACGTCGCCGAGCAGCCGTGGAGGGCTGCCCGGGATCTGATGGTGGAGACGGGAAGCAGCCGTCTGAGCCCCGAGCAGAACCAGACTCTCGAGCTACTCCGCTAAACCACACACACACACGATGGAGGATTTCTATGTAACTGATCATGAGGTAGACGTGAAATAAAGATGAAATACATTTACAGTACACGAGTCACTTGGCTATTTTCTTCCCTCGTCTCTGCCTGCCGACGGTAACGTGCAACAAAACCTGACCGGAGCTGATCTAAATCAAGCTCAGAGGAACTGATCTTAATGCCGCCATTTTGTTTCAGAGCTGTCACATGCTGGTGCACAATATCTTAATGAAGTAATGTGAAAGTGGGAAAATATCTACTGCTAAGCAACACGCAGCTGTGCCCAAGACCAGGTCCAAGTCCCAACATTACTGCTGGCTTGCATTGAGCATGTTTCCTTCCTATCAAAGTCATCAGCCTGGACCACTGGCAGTGCTGGCACAGACCGACCTGAGCCAGATCTACGCATCACCCGGAGCCAATCCCCAGCACACCTATTATGAATCCCTCAACATACTAACTACACATTAGCAAGGCTGTCGGTTCAACCCAAAGTCAACCCTGGGCCATTCTTAAGTGACAGTGTACCGACTGTAGATTTCAGTGGTTTTCAACATCTCATAGACACAGAGAGAGCTTCTTTCCCCTCACAACCCCTGCTAATCACCAGCTGGACTTGACCGGCTTACCCCGTTCACATGGAACAATAGCCTTCCTCCCACCCATTTACCAAAAAACACCTTGATAACCTCAGTAGCCACACTCACGCCATTTTTCCACATGATTAAATCCACTTAATGACATCTACAGATGTCAACAGGACTCACCTTTTCCCACATGATAAAATCATGTTGCAGTAATCCCACTGGTCACAACAGAACCAACCTTTCCCCCTGCCCACACTTTCCATTGGTTCCCCTCCTCTTGCACACACCTATGCTGAAATCCAATTCCCCTGAAGCAGGTATAAAGATCTCGACCACAGAATTTTCCTGGATATTATGTTACATGATCCTGGGTAGCAATCTGTGATTATCGAACATAATTTTTCCTGTGAAATTCTCCAGTTGCTTGTTTTGCATGACCGTTTGGACCAGTTTTTCTGATTAAACAAACTAATCATGGAGTTGGCTTCCTCAAGTCTTGTCCTGCGTTTTCCCTGCAACCATTGGAGGAAAACAGAACTCTACAACAAGCACTGTGATCCGGATCAGAAAGAACATGAATTTCCCAGTGAATGGTCCGACCCAGATTCGCCGGAAGCGTCCAACAGGAACGACCACTATACCGCTGAGTGGCCCACAGACAAATCTAATGAGACTCTGTCGCTTTAAGAAAAGATGATACTCAATAGCTAAAAGGCGACTTTAACATGTTGTGTCCCATGTGTGCAAGTTTCAAGGATATTCTATCATCCTTACACGCCCTGTGTGGAAATGAGAAGTACCGAAAGGTGAGTTTGATCAAAGGCCCCACAGGCTCCAATGTCCTTAGTGGGGTTAGAAAAAGAGCACTGTGAAGCATTTCCTCCTCTGTATGTACTGCTGTTTGAGTTGAAACATGCACAACACCTATGGTGAATATGTGGAAAAAAAACAATTGTGCTGTCAACATTCTCTCCGCTGACACTATCCTATCCTTCCCCTTTGGCAGTTTTCTTTTTCCCCTCCCATTTCTCTTGTTCCTCTTTCTCTATGCAGAGAAGGCCCTCCCCCTCCTTTTCTGCCTTTCATGCTTTTGAAGGTTGTTTTTTTTTTTTGCCTAACCCTCATTTTGCACCTCTTCCTTTATCTAGAATACTCAGCTCATGCTCCTGCCTGTTTGCCTGCTTTCACCTGGAGCCGTCTCCTCTCTCTCTCTCTCTCTCTCTCTCTGTGTGTGTCAGCTGAAAATGAAGTTTGCTCCCTTCGCTGTAACGTCACGCCCATGGCCTCTTCTGCCTTGAGCGTGAGCCGTGAGCCTGCTCAGACTTCCTGTATGTCTTCTCCTCTGTGCTTAACTGTACCCTCCTCCACTTCCCCCTCTGACCTCTCCTCCCTCTCCTCTGCTCTGCCTCTCTCTTCCTGAGCTCACTCTGTCGTTGGCGTTCGCGTTGACTGGCCAGAGTCCGCGAGCTGAACACCCTCATTTTTATTTGATCCGCCACAGTCCTCTGTTGCTCCCTCTTCCTCTCTTCCACCCTTCTCTCTCTCTCTCTCTCTCTCTCTCTCTCTCTCTCTCTGTGTGTCTGCCTCTCCCTCTCGCTCTCTCTCCATATCTGCAGCCGTTCACCCATTCATCTCTGTCCAGCCCTCGGGGTAAGTAGCCGAGAAAATACTTAACACTTGACTGAGTTTGCTTTGACATGTCAGGAACATGCACACAGTGTTTGTGTGATGTATTTTCAAGAAAAGGCTAAAAGTGTGTAACGTACACACAAAACTATACACACACACACACACTCATTCATAGCTTATACACATGAAGGTTCTTATGTAAAAGCAACTGCTTGAGGTGTTTGTTCCCTTTGTTCCCTGGGTGTGGGCCCTGTAATATTTTTGGGGGACGTTTGTTACCCCTGACCTGCATCATTCCTCTCGTGCCTCTAAAGGTCTGCATTTCATTACCATCACCTGAGCGAGATAAGCTCGCTGTGATTTTCTGAGTGCACAGTTAAGATCAGCTAAAGCCGTTCTTATCTGTCCTGAGAAATAGTTTTGCTACCGTTCGCATACTTTGTGTGCTTGATTCCTTTGGAGCTGAGACACTGTAACTTCTGTTTTTCTAGACCTTGCTGTTATCTCCCCCTCTACCAGTAACTGAGCCCTTACACCACTTCCTGGTTTCTCTCTGTCATCTGATTGGCCATGGCGTACCATAGCTTCCTGCTGGAACCAATTAGCTGCCATGCCTGGAATAAAGATCGCAGCCGTGAGTCTACTCTCATCTTCTGAGCGGTCACTCCAGACTTTGTGTTTCAGTGTTGCCTCGTCTCCAAACTGTATTTTCTTTGAAGCACACACATGATGGAGCGTCTTGTTTCGACTAATCTCTTCACCAAAGACTAAATAGTGCGGTGGTTGAAGGCTCCCAGGTGGTAGAAGGTATTTCCTGTTTCCTGTGACGGTGAAGGTGGCGTCTGGGGGCCTTTCAGAGAAGCTTTTGTGCTCTCTTTTGCTCCAGGAAACAAACGCCTTATTTGGCAGTCGCGATCAGAGCTTTGGTTTCCGGGCTAAGCGCATGGAACAGGAAGCTGTGGTCAGATCATGAAGTCATACATTTGTCGTTTCATTACGCATGCAGCGGCACATAAGGTGGCTCAACTTGTGGGCTAACCAAAACCAAATACGCACACTGCAGCAGCCATTCTGCAGCTCTTGGACCAATGCTAGCCCTGACTCATTTGCTGACTAAAACATGGACAGGGTTTGCAACATTCGGGGAGGAAGGTCACAGTTCTTGCACCGTCTATTTAAAGATACCATGTGTTTGTGTGCTGCCTGCAAGCGGATGCATGCTACATTTCTCCAGTTTGCTCTGTTCTCATGCATGCAGTCAGCTGCTCCGTGTTCCACCTCAGCGATCAGCCTGGCACCAACCACTATCATCTACCCAGTGCTTGGTGCTCGCGCTGATCTTGTATTTTGCTGATTTGCTGTGCCTTCTCTGCTAACGCTCTGTGTGGTCATGCCTCAGAGATTGCCCTGTGTCCCAACAACCACGAGGTGCACATTTACAAGAAGGATGGAGCCAAATGGACCAAGATCCATGAGCTGAAGGAGCACAACGGGCAGGTGACAGGTGAGACATAGTAAATACGTCTGAATATGGACTACATACACACACTAATACCTCTTTCTTACACCACACCTGAGACATATTTCTCTAACGCGTTTATTGCTATTGCTTCTTTTTGTAATTCATTGAATTTGCTTATATTACAGACAAATACCTGCTAAATGACTTGTCATGTAATAGAAAACGATGTGCAAAATGACTGTGCTTTGTAGTGAGATTGAATAAAAGGTTTTGCCTCTCTTGCAGGTGTTGACTGGGCTCCGGAAAGCAACCGTATCGTGACATGTGGGGCGGACCGTAACGCATATGTTTGGACCCTGAAGGAGGGAACGTGGAAGCCCACCCTGGTCATCCTCCGGATCAACCGAGCCGCTCGCTGTGTGAAGTGGTCACCTCGGGAGAACAAGTTTGCTGTAGGCAGTGGCTCACGCCTCATCTCCATCTGCTACTTTGAGCAGGAGAATGACTGGTGAGGGTGTAGCGAGTGGCACCTTACCCCTTACGGACAGGAAATGCGGCATGTGATTATAAAGTGTCACGGATATCAACACAGTAGTTTGCTGTGCTGCTGCCTACAGGTGGGTGTGCAAGCACATCAAGAAGCCCATCCGCTCCACCATCCTCAGCCTGGACTGGCATCCCAACAATGTCCTGCTGGCTGCTGGATCCTGTGACTTCAAATGCAGGTGACAATCAATCCAAAGAGGCACACAGATGTGTTCCTATACTCATGAAGACATGGCAATGGCTGGTTTTATTATTTCAAGTTCTAGGGATGGATCATGTGCTGTACAGAGGAAAGTTAGTTACCGAGTTACTTCCACTTGTGATTCTTGAAAACAAAGTAACAAGCATAAACCAGACTTAACTCTTGGTCTTATCCAAAACTCAAGTCCAGCCATAGTAAACATTCATCCACAGTCCTTACTGCATAAGAATTCCAGGGATTTTCAGAGAGATCATAACCCAAGAGGTCAATATAAAGACTGTACAGTATACTCCGCTATCTTTCTCCCCCATCTATCTTTCTCCCCCTATGAATCAGCCATTGTTCTTTGTTCTGCTCCTCTTCCCCTCTTCCTCACTGTGTTCTCACTTTGAGTCCTCTCACCCACAGGGTGTTCTCAGCGTACATCAAGGAGGTGGAGGAAAAACCCGGCCCCACACCTTGGGGTAACAAGATGCCCTTTGGGGAGATGCTCTTTGAGTCAGGGGGCTCTGGAGCGGGGCAGGCACCGGGTGGAGGTGGTGGCTGGGTGCACAGTGTGTGCTTCTCCCACTCCGGCAACCGCCTGGCCTGGACATCCCATGATTCCACTGTGTCAGTTGCAGAGGGAGGGAAGAGCGGCACGTAAGAGAAGGCAGGGCTACACAACTGTGTGTGTGTGCGTGTGAGTGTGTGTGAGTGAGTGAGAGAGAGAGAGAGAGAGAGAGAGAGAGAGAGAGAGAGAGAGAGAGAGAGAAGGAGTGAGTGAGTGAGTGGGCACGCTCTGACCCGTTGTCATGACTTTACAGGTTGAACATCCTGAGCTCTGAGACACTCCCTCTGCTGTGTGTAACCTTCATCACTGAGAACAGCTTGGTAGCTGCTGTAAGTATTCCCTTCATGTTTCAACACATTCATCATTTTATCTGCTTGCCAATGGTCTGACAGAGCTTTGTGCTGTACACAGCAAATAAATATTCATACTTTATTTGAAATATCTCCATTGTGGGATGATGGAAGGCAGATTCTGTTCGTTTTAAAGCTGCTATGTGTATGACTATGTTTTCGGCTTTGCCCTCCTGTGGCAGTAATCTCATGAGCTGGGCTCAAATATTGACAAGAAATCCCCTGTAACGTGTATATTTCTGTTCCACCAGGGCCATGACTGTTACCCGGTGCTATTTGTGTTTGATGGTGCCAAAGGCAGCTTGACATTCGGTGGCAAGCTGGACGTTCCAAAGCAGGCAGCCCAGAAGGGCATCAGTGCCAGGGAGCGTTTCCAGAACCTTGACCGTCGGGCCTCAGAGTCACAAAGCACAGAGAAAGACCTGAACACCCTTCACAAGAACAGCATCAGGTAAGGCAGGGAATAACATGTAGAAAGTACCTACCTAAGTTTAAAATAAAAAAAAAACATTGAAACTGAAGAGCTGGCTCATCAACCTGATGTCTCATCAAAGTGTCTTTGTCCTTTTACAATATTTCAGTCAAATCTCAGTGCTGGAGGGAGGGAGAAGCAAGTGCACTAAGTTTTGCACCACTGGTATGGATGGAGGAATGGGCATCTGGGATGTCAAGGTAACTAACAAACATGTATTGTGTACCACATTGCACATTGCACTCTTATAGATTTTTGCCTGTTGTACTTGATAGAGATAAATGAAGTCATGTTTTAATATCTTATTTTCTTAATATCTTATCTTATTTGGGCATATGTTAATTTGTGTGTTGACATAATGTTTCCTACTTTTTTTTTCTTTTAGACTCTGGAGTCTGCAATGAAGGATCTTAAGATAGTCTGAGCTGAATGGACATCGCCTGCACAAAGTGTATCAGCTCCTGGAGATATGAAGAAAACCGCTGCCTTATTACACAAAGCTTCTTGCCTCTATTTTAACCTGGTATTTTTTGTTTTATGCACAAGCAACGATCAGACTGGTGTTTGTAATCCCTCTGATGCACATTGCTGACACGTAAGATTCAACACTGTATACAGAGGGACTGGTTACAGGTCTGCAAATGGTACCTTTACAGTTATTTGGATTTGTAGAATCGCAGGGAGCTCCATCAGAGCCCAGAGCTTACAGCTGGAATTTTATATTATCCTCAACAAATTTTATTCATCAGTATTTTTTAAAAGCTTATGCTGGTCATAATATGCATTTAATAAATGATTGCTGTTACAGGGTTAAACAAGGTTTCTTTCATTTTGTGTCTTCGTGTGTGTGTGTGTGTGTGTGTGTGTGTGTGTACAGAATGGAGACTTTCAACATCAACTTCAACAATTTTATTTGTCTTAAGTGCCAGGTCATAACAGACATTGTCTCAAGGCACTTTACAAAGAGAACAACAATATGTACATAGTAAAAACCCCTGTCCCTAGACCCTCGAAAGGCTGAGAGGGTCCCTGACAGGGAAAAAAAGGGAGAAACCTCAGGCTGAGAGACAGAGGAGGGAGGAGGAAGATGCATGTACTGATGGCTGACATCATTACATGTATTGTAATGCTAACAGGCTAACAGCTTAGATTATAGATCAGAGGTTGAATGAGTCCAGGGTAGAAAAAGTGCATGCAGCAGGAAGAGCCGGGTTGAGGTCCTGGAGTCCTGGATCCAACTCAGCATCTATGGAAGGGATGGAAAAAAGCACAAACACTTTGGGGACACATGGTCCACAGTCCATACGTTAGTCCTGCACAGTGACCATGAAGAGCTTTGTATACAAGAAGAAGGGTTTTGAACTGAATCCTGAATGGTACAGGAAGCCAGTGCAAGGAGGCCAGAACTGGAGGGATATGATCTCTCTTTCTAGTTTTAGTCAGGACACGAGCTGCCGTGTTCTGAAGGAGCTGCAGTGTTCTCAGCGGCCTGTTGGAGCCTCCAGCCAGTAGAGAGTTGCAGTAGTTCAGTCTGGAAGTAACAAAGGCATGGACTAGCTGTTCTGCTGCATGAAGAAGTAGTAAGTGCCTAATGCCTAAGTGGAAACAGACAGTCCGTGAGATATATTTTACATGGGAGCAAAAAGATATCTTGATCAAAGCACCTACATTGTTTACGATGATGGCAGAAGGAGTAGCAAATCTGTTTTGTAGTATTAGGGTGTCAGATATAGAGTCACGTAGGTGTTTTGTACCAATGAGCAGTAACTCTGTTTTTTCAGAGTTCAGAAGGAGGAAGTTATGGGTCATCCAGGCCTTAATGTCATCAAGGCAGGACTGAAACTGCTGTAGACGATTGCATTCGCTCTGTTTGATAGATATAATTGGGTGTCGTCAGCATAGCAGTGGAAATCTATTGAATGATGAAAGTTGGACCTAGTACAGATCCTTGTGGAACCCCTTAACTGACTTTCATTTCTCTGATTCCAAGTTGATATTCCAGTCTCCTTAGTAAGATCTGGTGGTCAACTGTATCAAAAGCAGCACTAAGATCTAACAGAACAAGCACTGAAACAAGACCATGGTCAGACGCCATTAAGAGGTCATTAGTGACTTTAACCATGCAGTCTCAGTGCTATGATTCATTCTAAAACAGGATTTTTTGAGATGAAGGTAAGATTGGAGATCGGCCTGTAGTTTGCTCGAATTCCAAGATCAAGGGAAGATTTCTTGAGGAGGGGTTTGATTATGGCAACTTCAAACCAAAGAGGAACATAACCTGTCCTTAGCAGATATTGCGTAATCCATATTTAATCCTCCTGTCCTGAGGAATAACCTTGGAACTCATGATTTTTATAAGGTTGTTAAGAGTTGCTTCTCTGCTGTTAAATTTGGACAGCCGGGGGACAGACACAGCCTCTATGGGGTGTTGTGTGGGTAACCGAAGAGAGGGAAGCGCAGAGAAGTGTGTTAAACTGCAACTCTGCGCCCTGGTATCAACTCCAAGTCAGGGTGGGGGAGGACTAATGCTTCCTCCCCTGCTCCTTCCAACGTGGGCTGGATGTAGTTCCTCCTAATGAGACCAGGTCTACCCCAGAAAGTTACCAATTGTCTACAAAGGGCACAGTATTTGCGGGACACTACCTTGATAAACAGCAGTGAAGTGATGATGTACGGCTAAACATTTCATCACTTGCCGGATTGGGAAAACTACGGTCTCTGCATTGTTTTTCTCCACCTTAATGCATGTTTTTGTACAGTTGAAGGAAACCTGAGCACCCAGGTCAGTGGCACAGGTAGGTTTTTTGAACTGGGGGGACAAAGCTGTTTTTTTTCCTAAAGTGAGGGGTACAGATTAAAGTGCATTCCAATCTGGGTGGTCTATCTGGAGGATTTGTCCCACCTGACCCACCCTCCATCTGCACCCATGACCCAGGCCATTCGGTTTCTTTAATAATTACTTTTCAAAGCCCCATTAGGGATACATTGGGCGTTTATATAGAAAAAGTCGTTTATTTGCCCAAAGCCGGTCTTCCTCATCGCGTCAAATAGCGCCATCCGTGTATCTGAAGCGACATCTAGAGGTGACAGCAGGAGCTACACACACACACAGGGACACACGGAGATGTGGCAACGGGGGGGAGGGGAGGGGAGGAGGGGGGGGGCAAAGCATCCAGAGAACATCCCCGCCGCCCACACTCTCAGGCGGAGCGTGTGAAGGCAGCAGCGGGCTCGGGATGAATCCGTGTCCTGGCGCTGCTGCTTGACATGCGGATAACAACACGACGGGTCTACGGTGAAGCGGCGACGCCGGGTCCGTTCGATGAGAGTCAGGCCGGTGCTGGGTGACGAACCCTCCGACGATCCAAGCTCCAGCCCGTCAGCCCGTCTGTCAGTCTGTCTGTCTGCTGTCAACTGTTGCTTATTTCCACTGTAAATGAATCTTATAAGGTAGGTGCTCTCCCTCCTGGCCACTGATCCACTGGTGGGATCCAGTGGATCAGCAGGGATCCCAATGAATGAGATGAGGAGGAGGACGCAGGGGATGCTCAGTGGATTTGGGAGCATGCGATTAAATAGCCATTTACATGTGAAACATCTCTTATGACTGCTGATCTGATCATTTTTTACACCTGGTTTCATGTGCGTTGACAGGCTTTATTATCTGTCATTATTATTTATTACCTGCCACTATCCTCCTCCGCCTCCTCCGACTCCGCCGCCTCCTCCTCCTCATCTTGTTGCCTTCCAGTGAGAATAGACTCTTTTGAAGCACGCAGGAGGCCACTCACATCCTTTTAATAACTTCTATTTGGACTACACAAGAATGCCCATTGGCCCAGGGTGCATGGGGAAGGGGGGTGGGGGTGGGGGGGTGGAAGGTTTTCCAGAAGGGACAGGTCAGACAGAGCAGACAGAGGGCTGCCACTGATCATGAGACTAATTTGCAGAGTGTTCTCTGAAACTCCTGATTTGTGAAATGCTATAAAATGGTGCTGTCCACTAACAGATCGCAGAGCTTGGGGTGACACCTTCAGCCATCTCATTCTCCCATCCAACACCATCAAAACCCAGTATTCAACGCATCTTCACGTCTGTAGGAACCAGCAGTTTCCTTGCTATTAGGTTGTCCTGTAATCTCTCGATGAGCGTTCCTTAGCTTTTGTACATGGAATCATAGGAACACAGGATAGGGAAACATGTCCTGTGTGTGCGCGATGCACCGAGGCAGGAAGCAAACTGTTGTCTTCCGACATTATTCAATAGGAGACAAGCTGTCCTGAGTGTAGAGTCTCCATAGTAGAACCTTTGTCGGATTGTGAGACCACTTAAGAATCACTGCTTTGAAGCTGAAGAAATTGTTGAGTCTTAAGATTTAAAATTAGGATTTTCTGCAATTAATCATCACCATTGTTTGCGCTTTCTGAACCTTCTATTCATTTAAATTAGCTGTTTTTGGGGGGGGTTCTGTATACCGATCACAGATTCAGTAGGAGCAGTAGTGGTAATTTTATAATGTATGGGGAACACAGCAAAGCTTTCCATTTGAGAGGCTCTATCCTTTGTTTCGTGGTACAGAAGCACTTGACATTACTGGCATTTTTGTGACAAATCAATAATTCAAATAAGGTTTGCATTGACTGCACATATGTGATGTACATACACGAAAAGCAGGACGAGGATGACAGTAAAAGAGGCAGTAGCACTGGTTTATTGAGCACCATTGGCAGGAACATAGTTGTGGTGTTGTGGTTCTTAAGCAGATGATCCTGATGCTTCTTCAGCTCTGCTTCTCCTGCAGTCAACGTGCCTCTGCCTGGCCTCTGGCCTGCTAATTATCAGCCAGCTTGATAAAGTCATTAATAACTCGGCCAAGCCTGCTGGGCCTGGCACTGACACACACGCCCGCCCGCACACATGCACGCACGCACACACACACACACACACGCACACGTGCATGCACATATGCTCAAAGAGTCAGTCAGACAGTGTGAGGCCAGCGATACACAGTCAGGAAGCCTCTTTATTTGGGGCAGGGGGGCTGTGTTTCTGTGCTGTGTCAGTTAGTATTAATAACTCTGATGAGTGTCACTAAAAACAGCTACTTAGTGAGCAGGAGTATAATGATGGAGAAAGAGAGAGGGGAGGATGAGGCATGTTTGCCAAGATGTTTTTTTTTGCTTCATCTTCCTGCGAGATGAATTTTGAGCATTGTGTTACCACATCCTCAGTTTCACACTCCTGTGCTTCAGATCCTACGCAATGATCAGCGGTGTTAAATCTGTGATTTTAAGAGGTCTGAGCTGACGAGTAGGAGGCAGATATCACGTTCTCCTGTTTCATACCGTTACAGAACAGCACTGACACATAAGGAGGACATTTCTGAGGATTAATACCATGCCACCTAAATTGCAGACAGTTTTATCTTTATCCCTCAGGTTATATTAGACATACTGTTTATGTGAATGAACGATGCAGTTTGATGTAGATCTTTGGCTAGGAACATAGTGATGCTTGTAAAAATGAATCTATTGTAATCTATTGTACCATGATTTTTTTAATTGGGTGGTATTCCCTGGGATGGTTGCTGCTTTTTCTTTTTCGGTGCCACCAGTTGTAGTCAAGTGTGAAGTGTGTGTGTGTGTGTGTGTATTCGTGCATGTCATAGAGGGTGTGTGTGTGTGTAAGAGACATCTCTAAATCTAGGTCTCTTATGAAATCTAGCTCTGCAAGATGCAGCATCAAAAACAAGGAAGGGCTCTGGTTTGTATAAGTGTCTATGTGTGTGTGTGTGTGTGTGTGTGTGTGTGTGTGTGTGTGTGTGTGTGTGTGTGTGTGTGTGTGAGTTTGTGTGTGTGTGTGCGTGCGTTTGCGCGCGCGTGTGTGCATGTGTGGTTTGTGTGCATGGATGTCTTTATTTCCATGGATGTCTAGATGTCATTTGCTGTCCTCCATGTTAATTCAATCATCAGGCAGTAGACTGGAGCCAGGCTCTGAGAACAGCAGAGGGACACAGCAGAGATGAGGAAAGAAAGATGAAAGAGGGAAGGAGTTTTCTGGTGTAAAAAAAAAAAAAGACAATCCCTGCACGGTGGTTTCCATGACAACAATGACATCACTGATGGAGTGCTTCCTCCTGAGCTGTGTGGGAAACATTTGTCTTCGACAAATAGATTTCCGCGCGTGTGTGTGTGTGTGTGTGTGTGGGAGGGTGTATAGATGTGTGGTGAATATGGGAGTACACAACAAGCACAACTGCACATGTGAATTGTTTATGAAACTCAACATGGAGACAGGTTCAGTTGGTCCACGTTACCCTCTGTTGCCAGGCAACTGCAGCTATGGCAACCAGTTGAAGCATAAGCTAGGGTTGCAAAGGACTGGATGGGGTGAAGTTCAGAGGATACATGAGGATACAAATATCACTCAAAATGAGTAATATCAAAAATGCACCGAGGCACATCAGGTTGAAAATGCTCATTTTTGATTCCCCCAGGTTTATGAACAACCGTGTTCCTCCCAACAAGAGATACCAACCCACAGAGTATGAGCATGCTGCAAACTGTGCCACGCATGCGGTAAATACACACACACACACTCTCTCTCTCTCTCTCACACACACACACACACACGCACACACTTTTCCTCATATTTAAACGCACCAAACTGACCACGGAGAAAAAGTGATGATTAACATGAGCAACACAGAGATGAAATTACACACTCAGAGAAAGCAGGAAAAGGATCCAGTAGTGTTATAAAATAGATGGGGTTTTTTTTAACACCTGCATCATGCTAGATTTCAATTAACCATGCATGTTTCTCTGCCTGCATCTCATGTTTTATTTATGTTGTGAATTGTATCAGTTATGGATAATCCCCAGCCTGCTGGGCAGCTCCTTGCTGCACTTCCAGTCAGAAGACCAATGGGAGCGGCTCTCAGCATGGGTGTATGGGGCGGGCCTCAGCTCACTCTTTATCATCTCCACCCTATTCCACACTGTGGCCTGGAAGAAGAGCCACCTACGGTACACGCACACAAACACACAGACATTTCAGCACAGTGTCCGGGCTGGATTGTAACACTGGAAAACTATTCAGTGAAGGATTTAAGGTAACTAGACTGAGCAGCAGTAATTTTGGTGTTTGTGAGCAGTGCTCAGCCTCTCTCAAATTCACACTAGAGTAAATATACATCTCCATACTCCACACACTGATGCTACATGTATAAACAGTGTCACTCAGTTGTCATGAGGCTGCTTGGTCTCTCTTCAGGTCTGTGGAGCACTGTTTCCACATGTGTGACAGGATGGTGATCTATTTCTTCATTGCTGCCTCCTACGCCCCATGGTAAACAAACCTGCATGTTGTGTGCGTGCAATGTGTGTAGCTGTTTGTGTATATCGATGTCGAAGGTGTGCATATACAGTGTGTGTGTGTGTGTCCTGTTTTTCAGGCTGAATCTGCGGGAGCTGGGGCCCTGGGCATGTCACATGCGTTGGTTGGTGTGGGTCATGGCCTCATTTGGAACCACCTATGTCTTCTTCTTTCATGAGAGGTAATTTTCTGTGTGCATTTTATCTAGTTCTGCATTTTAACTGGTGTGACAGTATTAAGTCCTCTATGCTGAAATATTCTTCTCTGTGTCAGGTATAAGATCATGGAGTTGATCTGCTACACGGTCATGGGAGTCTTTCCTGCTTTGGTCATCCTTTCGATGGTGAGCACACACCCTTAGCGCCACCTGCACCCTTTGCAAATTCGTCATTTTCTCACTTAAAAAAACTTAAAGGCGATTCTTCTTCTCCTCAGCCAGAGCAGTCGGGGCTATATGAGCTGCTGGTGGGTGGAGTCTGCTACTGTTTCGGGATGGTCTTTTTCAAAAGTGATGGCATCGTCCCATTCGCTCACGCCATTTGGCATCTGTTTGTTGCCATGGGAGCAGCCATACACTATTATGCCATCTGGAAGTACCTCTATGCCCAGCCACCCAATCAGGTCCAGACCTCTAGATGACCTCATGTCTGCACTGACCTCACAGAAAGTTGCTCCGTTGTTTGAGCAACTTCATGCCGAAGTCTGTGTCCCAACGCCGGTGTTGCCTCCTTTGGTCTTACCCAACTAAGACACAATAACAAAAGCTGTGTTCAGGTGACCCCTATCAACTTGTTAAGTCTAACAAACATGTATTCATTGGCAGGAAGTTCCTGCCAGTGACTCAGCTCAGCTCACTCAACTGTCAAGGAAAGTGTATTACGATCCCAGTCCAGGCCAGCTAGTCTGTCAGGCTGCAATGGGACACAGTGGTGCTTTGTTAGAATGCATGTTAGCACAAGAGAGCTGATGCTAACATGCTACAGCTTATGAGGCCATAGCTATTGGAAAGTAATAGTAGTATGGCCAGTGGTAAGGTTACAGATTGCAACCTACTAAGCAGCCCACTCAACCTCTTATATAGATCAGCTTCTTTAAAGCCAGCATTCTGGACAACTGTAGAAATACTGCAGTGTATCATGGGGGACTTCTTGACCCACTCCCATGTAGACAGCTAAAGTTCTTTCTCAGAGTCTAACGCAACAATCAATCTGTTATTGCCATCATATCAAGATGAATAGCCTGACCAGTCACTACACCTGCTGGTCTCAGACTGGCTTGTGTGTGGCAGCCAAACCTCAAACACCTGGTTAATATGACATCTACCTGGTGAGTATATTTCCTTTCTGACTTTGTGAGATGGTGAGGACCCTTGAACACACCAATGACGCAATGTCCCAGCAGGAAATGGAATGCAGGGGACTAGGATACACCAGTGGATTTGGCCAAACGCATCAAAAACAAAAGCTGTACGTGCAGATGACTTTGAGTTTAGATATTATTTCAACCTAGAATGGTAAAACTTAAGGAGGCAACATTTTCATTGGAACACAACTTGTTTTTGAGAGCCCAGTTCATTTTTTAAGGAGTTTTTGTTTCATTCCAATGATCACGAGTTGACATTTATTTGTATGTGGTCTACAACCACATTCAGCATTCACAGCTGAATTGAAGGCATTGTCTTAATGTCAATTGGATGACAGTGTTTACAATCAGCTGATTTAAGTAAAATAACTGTCAGGAGATGTTGGTTTGATTTTTCTCCATTTAAGAGCTTATAAGATCAGTAATTTGCATTAGTCTAGAGTGTCAGAGACTATTCTGCTATTATCATAAGTTGTATTACCTATAATGTAGGACCCTGAATGGTTAACAGCATTTGTTTGCGGAGTTTACTGTGATGCTCAAATCAAGTGTGACAATGGAATGATCTCATGTTATCCATGGTTTGGATCCTGGAGCCTTTGCCTGAGTGCTTCACATTGGTCAGGGTTTACATAGTGGGTTATCAAGCATAATTACAGAAGTCAAATAGGAAATCTTACTGTTGGTGATTAGGTTTAGTAAGTGAAGATGTCATCAGTGCGATTTATGAAATATGTATTTATCGAAGAAATACAATATATGTTGATATTTTATTTTAATGTACTCAAAGTTTCACCTGATAATTTTCATCTTCTTCAGCCTAATGATTGGGATCTGGCTGTTATGTGATCAATCATCGGAAGGGAAAACCACTGTTTGATTCAGCACTGCCACAAGACTGACTTACTGCCACAGCCAATAGCACACTACTACCACACACATCTCACACTTGAAAGGAAACTGAAGCTATAGTATTGTTGAACAATCTGGCCCAATATTAAGGCATCTCAGGTGTGTGTGTACTAATGTATGTGTTTATGCTTGTGTGTGTGTGTGGGTTTCTATGTATGTTATACTATCTTACCCCATCAATCCAAAGCCTAATGATTGGCTGAGTCTATGTTTACATGTGAATGCATGTACCTTGAACACATAAAAAGTATATTTGAATAGTGTATGTACTATTATTGTTTTATGTGGAGGCACATGCTATATTGGCTTGCATAGTATGACGTTCGTGACGAGCAAACCAAAAGGTCACTCCGTCGAGCATAGGTGTAAAATATATTTTTCAAACGCTCTGCTCCTACTCAACAGTTTCCCTGCTGTTTGTCTCTCAGGATTTGGATGATTTGGGCTTAAAAGCCTGTGAAGCCACATTAAGGACCACTAAAGCTGCTCCGGTTGTTTGGGTGCTGTCTGCAGCAATGGAAATTTGCATACCGAATCAAAAACAGCTCTGAAGCTGTTTTTTTCTTCAACACTGGCACCACTCCATGCAGCCTCACTTGCTCACTATATCTTCATGTAAGACTGTAAGTCTACGGCTTTTCTCTGAACTTTACATGTTGCGATATAAAACCTCTCCTGGTATAACAGTAGATTATAATACAGATTACAGTAAGAAATTAGAAAAGATGGCATCCACCATTTTAGCTGCTTTGTACTCAATGGTGCCGCAAGAGTTTGTCTCCAGCTCACATAGGGTAAAAGCAGGGAATCCTCTCTGACACACACACACACACACACACACACACACACCTTTCACTCTCACAGACACCATGTCACCCAGAAAAGAAAGCTTCTCTGCAGAATAAAAGTAAGTTTCATCAAGCACTGTGACAAACACGTTTTCATATTTCCATTAAAGTGCAGTAGTTTCTAGAGAAAATTATGGTGGCAGATTTTGCCTTATTTTATAATGTAAATCTTTCAAGTGTATCCACACAAAAACAAATTCTCTTGTTCATTAATCAATGCCTGCGATAAAAAAAAGGTTTATCAGAGGTTAAAATTAATGTTGCCCAAATATAAGAAAAGACCTCCTGATCAACTGTGCCAGAGAATTTCTCATTTGCTGTATCACTGCCACCAGGACCCATGGACTCGATGTACTAGTGTTGCAAATCCCTTGTTTCACCCCTGGCTAACTACAGACGTTTGTTGTTACAACTTACCAACCAGCACATGAATGCATTGTTACACTGACCTATACCTACTGACCAAAACACCAGAATTCAGTTGTATTCATTATTCAAGATCTTTGATAAACAAATCCAGCAGGGTCAAACTGTATTATAATAATAATCTTTGGTACTATGTCAGTGTCACTGCAAACTGGGGATTCCATGATACCACATCGAGGGAGATTAAAGTGCTTACTTGGGCCTCTGAGAAACACCAAATGAATGAGTGTTCACTGGTCAGAGGGTATGGGGGGGATATTACACCCTACCAGAGCCAGTGTTTTCTCACTCCATAAGCAGGTTTGCTGATGGTGAGTATACAGGGGATTTGATGTGGGTCTGCCTTGACTTGGTTATGATATCTGTGTCATTCAGACATGCAGTGCCCTCTGGACTTTGTACAGACTTTTATAAACTCCCCATGAAGCCTTGATGGACCCTCTCTGCATTGTGTACAGACTTTTGTGATTGTGGAGCTGCTGACTGTGTTCTCAGTGCTGCTGTTTTTTTCTCTGAACATATGAGATTGATTGCATTACATTATCCATTTTGTTTCTCTCTAGGTTTTACTGTGACTGTGGTGCTTTTGTGCTGTGATAAGCCCATATGATGCCAACACAATGCTTTTATCTTTTCTATTTCTCTTGTAATAAAAAACAAATCATGCAGTCAATTCCTGGACATCACAATTTATATACATTTCAACATTTCTCTCTTTGAAAACAGCTCTCAACTCAACTCTGCACCTCATCTACAGTGGATGATGAACAGCAGCAGTTTGCAGTTGTTGATCAATGCATTTATCACAAAAATCGTGTCTAATTTGAGTCTGGAACAAATGAGTCATCCCCTCTGCACCTTACTGCACCCAAACTTTTTTTTGGTCGCAGATACTGAAATACTGTAGTGAAGGGTATTTATTTAATCAAATAAATTTTAATTTGAACAATTGCATTAAAATGACCAAACAAATTAACTTCATTTAACTGACTGAATAATGAGAATATGGAATTTAAGTGACTTAAGGGGGAGATGAATAGATGAATTCATAAGATCTGATATGGAACCCTTGGCAACTAGAAAGTTTGAAATGATATATTTAATATCCATCCATCCATGATCTTAGCCACATTGTAGTGATTGGTGCTTCCAAAAGAATGCGAGAAGGCAAGATACCACGCTAAATGCACAGAATAAAGTAAACAGTAGTTTGCTGTGCCTGTGGAACAGTGCTTCATCCGGTGGGTTTGTTTCCTTCATCTATACAAGCTTTGCATTGTTTTATTTTGAAGTTTGACAGAAGTTTATTCTGATACAGTGGTGATAACATCCGGTCTAATGCGATCCGACCAATTCAGATTAACACGGTAACCACAACATAGGCCGCATTCCGAAGAGAATAAATACTATATATAAACTCTCAATGAAGTATAATATTTATATAATAATAATATTTATATAATAAAAAATGTTTGAAGAAAAAACAAACTCTTATTATTCAGTGAGCTCTACCACTCCTCCTTTGTCCTCCCTATTTCCTCCTTTGGCAAAGTGAGGAGTTGTAGGCGTGATGTAGTTCTTAAATCTAGTGATTCTGCATTTTGGCAGAAGCAATCTCTCACTGAAGAGACTCTTCTGCTTGTTGATGACAATGTGCAGAGGATGGCTGGTATTGTCCATAATGTCCAGCAGTTTGTCCATGTTACTGCTTTAATCATGGTTTTCATGGTAAAAAAACAAGAAAAAACAAAACAAGAAAAAACAAAACAAAATGTGAAAACCTCGACAAAGGGGAAAACGATAATTAACCATTGTTTATTTTAGGGGACACTCCCAAATTCGGCCACCCTGTCAAGGTGCTTCCACTCAACTCAACTTTATCTCACCTTTTTTTTTGTTTTGTTTGAAGTGCCAGTTCATAACAGAGGTTATCTCAAGGCAGTGAGATAACCTACAACAATATGTACATTGTGAAAAACCCCTTTCCTTAGACCATCGCAAAGACTGAGGGACAACTCCCAAGAAAAGCCCTGACAGGGAAAAAAACGGGGTGAAACCTCAGGGTGAGAGACAGAGGAGTTGATCCTCACCCAGGACGGACAGGTGGGGGCAAGCATGACAGTATACAGAGATACATGTATTGATGGCTAACATCATTACATGTATTGATGGCTAACAGTTTAGATTAGAGGTCAGAGGTTGAATGAGTCCAGAGTAGAAAAGTGCATGCAGCAGGAAGAGCCGGGTTGAGAGACGGAGTGCTGAATCCAACTCCGCATCTATGGGAGTGAAGAAAGCACAGACACTCCGGGGACCGTCCCGGGTCCACACATTAGTCCTGCACAGTTATGGAATAAGAAAAGAGAGAAGGAAGTGGAGGAGGTGGAGAACAGATGTGGAGAGACCAAGAGGAGGGTCAGAAGAAAGAGGGAATGTGACCCCGATCAACACCCACAGAGAGAACGGAAAAGATAGAGGTCAATGTACCAGGGACCCCCAGCAGTCTCAACCTATAGCAGCCTATCTAAGATTTAAGGTCTATCTGCAGGCTTTATCAAAGAGGGGTTTTAACCCACTCTTGAAGGTAGAGAGGGCGTCTGCCTCCCAGATGAGACTGGTAGATGGTTCCACAGGAGAGGGCCTTGGTAGCTGAAGGCTCTGGCTCCAAATCTACACTTAGAGATTCTTGGAACCACAACTAGGCCTGCATTCAGAGAACGGGGTGTCGTAGTGGGGCAATAGGGTTTTATCAGGTCTGAGATATAAGAGGGTGCCAGACCATGAAGAGTTTTGTATACAAGGAGAAGGATTTTGAACTGAATCCTCAATGGTACAGGAATCCAGTGCAAGGAGGCCAGAACTGGAGGGATATGATCTCTCTTTCTAGTTATCACGACGCGAGCTGCCATGTTCTGATTGAGCTGCAAAGTTCTTAGCGACCTGTTGGAGCCTCCAGCCAATAAAGAGTTGCACTATTCCAGCCTGGAAGACGCATGGCGCAAGTTGCTTACAAGATATGTCAGTTTTCCAATGAAAAGCCCTAAAAAAGCATAAAAAAGTAGGATGTGGGTCCATCCAGTTCCGATGGCAAGGCAGGAATACCACATAAAATACCACATTGGAGGAGGTGGTGTAGCTGTTGAATCCCCCGGCAACAAAGAGTTGATCGTTGATCACTTCCAAGCCGTGGGTGGTGAACATGGGGCCGACCTCAGTCCAGGAGTTGGTCTAGGGGTTGTAGGCCTCAACGCAGGACCTACTGCAAACACGCAATCTGCATATGTGATGACGCTGATTCCACTGCATGGGGGGTGGTCATGAGGGTGACCACTGTCCACTGCCTGGTCCCTGGGCTGTAGTACTCACAGGACCCCAGGCCCGCTGAAGCCACCACAAATGTATATCTGTGGGAATATAGAGGAGCTATTGAGTTATTTTGCACTGACACAGATAATGAAATAGAGGTGGGAACCTCACTTAGAATCAAATGGTCCAACTGAAATATAAATCGGATGGATAAAGTGATCTGCCATAATATAACAATGCTAAGCCAAATAAAAACTGGCAAAGGTAAATGCATAATGCAATGCTTTGCAGTAAATGTGGAACAGTATCATTATCACCATCCGGTTTTATGAAGTTTTTCAGAGCCATTATCAGACATCTAGCCAAAGTATTTTTCACACCCATCAATCAGTATGAACAAGCAATACCCAGGCTGCTATTGCCAACATGATACCGATACAACATGTTACGACACCGAATATTTTGTACAAGAGCTTCATGCTTTCAAAAAAAGGACCTCATAAGTAGACTAAATTATACCAAGTGAGACATTGGACAACTTGGACAAATGAAGCAGTCAAACAGCTCACCTTCCGAGAGGATGTGCTGGCACAAAGTGTCGTTCCTCACTACCTCGCCTTCAGTGAAGTTGGTGATATGACTTTCCGGATTACAGCACAAAGTTGTACTGTTTGTTGAACTGGGCCAAATACAAAAATGCAGCCATGGATGATTTTCTTCTTTGATCCAGTTCAAAATTTTGGAAACACAGCTTTGAAAGTACCCAGAAGGGTAGAGCATTCCTGTCAGGACAACACCTAAAGTCTGAGGATATAACGCTAAGCTAAAAACAGCTAGGCAGCATTATCTCACCTTAGACAGGAGATTGCTGAGGTGTGCTGTCCGAAACACTGGTGCATGTGCAACCCAGCGAAGCACGGCCTCATAGACAAGAGTCTTGTTTTTTGCGTTGAGGTCGTCTCTGCAGAGGATCTCCATGTGCTCCAGTGCGTAGCTTTGCTGGAACTCGTCACAAAACACAACCTCCTCAAAATGATACAGGATGTAGCAGAAGGCCTTGAGCTTCAGGTCGGGGGTCAAGATGAAGTTGGTGAACTGCCAGACATTGACACAGTTTTCACTGTTGAGCTGCTCCCCCAAGAACTCGCAGTAGGCCTGCACGATCTCAGACAGGTTGAACTGATCGGCTGCCATCAGCAGCTCCTGCACATTTTCTGCCATCACAGAGATCGAGTCAGCGTAGGCAAACTCATTGATGAGCTCTATCATGGCAGGAGACAGGCCTTGGATGTTGAAGACCTTTTGATCTGTGGTCGCCCGACGACTGAAGAGGGCTCCGTGGGCCTGGACACAGACATGACAGATGTTTCAACAAATGGTGTTCAAAGAATTGTTTTTCCATTTTCTCACTGACAGTAACAAAAACCTCTTAAAACCCTCTCAAAAGAGGTGAATTGTGCCACAAAAGTAGATAAAAATACATTGATTCAATCACGCATGAGACTTTTTGTATGCTCAACTCAGTCAAATTGAAGTGACATTAATTCAGTCCCCAAAGATATGAAACAATAAACTCAGTGTGGGGTGCATTTGGCAAGGATGATCTTGTGGATTTTAAATTCCACATCCTCCTTCAATCCTCCTTCAATAACTGCATCGAGGAGGTCTCCAGCCAGGCAGATGTCATTTTCCTTTGTTTTGTTTTGTTTTTTCCTGTACCACACCTTTAACAATTCCTCAGAAAGTTGGTCTTGATGGTACCAGCAGGTTTGTGTTGTGGTCAGATTGGTGCTTGAGAGCTCATTTACAGGCACAATGGAATGACACATCACAGTCCAGAATGGATTCTGGTCAAATGACTGTGTCCAAATCATATGTAAACAAGTATGTCCATCGGCCATATTGGGCAGAATAGAGATGGTATTTTACTATGGTGGTGTGGTGCTGAATGAAAAGCACAAAATGTCAAAACTGTAAAAGTCGCAGAACAGACTAACACAAGTTATTTGATGTTCACTTCCTTCTCTCCATAGGACTGGTTTGTACGACAGCACATTTCACACAATAACAATCAATAATAGAATAATACAACCAATAATACAGTTCAATCTTACTTGTGAAAATTAATGCCGCCGAAAATCGTTTGGACAGCAAAACACCGCGAAGTGTTCAGGGATCTTTCTGCTTTGGTTGTTTACATTGCAATGACCTTCTCAAAATGGCGGCCGCATTTCTCGCGCCCCGGCATGTTTTATGTTTTATGTCTGCGCTCCTCCCTATTTCCAGAGGAGGAGGAGATCATGCGAAAGATCGGAAAGTTAAGAAAGGAGTCGCAGAAAAAAGAGGTACAGCAAGCTTCCTGCTGGGAAAAAAACACGAAAGAAAACTGAAGCTGCGTGAGTGTATAAACTAATGTATAACTAGTGTATAGACTAATCTGTGTGTGCGTGTGTGTGTGAGAGAGAGAGAGCGAGAGAGAGAGGGACTCGAGAGAGAGGGACTCCACAGATTCAGATAGAAGCAAAGAGACTGGTTTCAGCTGCTGAGAGGGAGGTGCCAGAAGATACGCATTTCACGTTGTCAGTGTGTGCGTGTGCGTCTGGAGTCTTTGATCCCTTTGCTCACAGGTGCTGATCCTCTGTGTCTGAACGGCTGAAAATGAGTGTTAAAGTGGAGGAAGAGGACAGAGCAGAGTCTGAAGTTCCCGACTGTCTGTCCGTGAAGAGTGACCAGTCTAAAGATATTCTTCGACACTTCAGGGAAGATCCTGCACCCTCAGACGCACAGTAAGAGACCTGGTCCTCTCTCAGTGGGTGAAAGCTGCCTATTGTAGCTGGAGTTAGTGCATTTGAAACTTGGTGAATTTCTAAAGAGATCAGAGAGATGCTTCACCGGGTACCGGCCGGAGCTGGTATGTGTCGTTCGTGAGCGATTCGTTCGAAATGAACAAATCTTTGTGACTCAGGAGTAATGAGTCTTCTCAGTGAGCGACCAGTTCATTTCGTCGGACCAGTTCATTCCCAAAGACCAGTTCATTTGCCGGGACCAGTTCATTTGTTACGACTCGTTCATTTGCCTCTGCAGTACGCCCGTTCTCACTCACATGGTTTGAACTGCTTGTAGCATTTTGTGTATCATACTTTGTCAGCTTAAAAGTCTTCAGTAGCGTTTGAGAACTGCGGCCGTCTTTACATCGTCCATTATTGCGCTACAGGTTTAATCTGGTGAGGCTCACCTCCACACACAGTCTCAGCTGTGGATCCGGAGAGGCTGGACCTATTTATAGTAATTTATAGTAATTAGTTTATAGTAATTAGTAGTTAGTGTGAATGCTGAGGCATTCACACTAACTACACACTGAGGCATTAGTGTGAATGCTGAGGCATTCACACTATTGTTATCCTGTTCTTCATTATCTGTCAATATTTCGGTCATCCGTATCTTCAGCATACGTTCAGCTATTAAAACCATTCAACAACTCAAATGTTCAGCTCATTTAGCACATTATTGCTATCCTTTAACATTTTTTCAACAATTTTAACTTTTCAACATATTTAACATTTTGTAAAAAAAATTTCCCATTGAAATGAATTGAAACCCTCTTCAACCCCTCTTAAACTAAAATTTTCAGCTCCCACATACTTTCAGCTACACACTCCATTCAAACTTTAAACTATTCACAAGACTTTCAGCTATTACCGAATGACTTTTCACTTTCAAATGTTTTATACTTTTTTCACAATCACAGTTTGAATCTTCATCCTTTTTCACCCCTCTTCCGATTTTACAATGGGTGTGTATTGCGCGGAATGTATGGAGTTAGAGTGGGTGATGTCATCGCT
This sequence comes from Karalla daura, assembly GCA_029224185.1. Lineage (NCBI taxonomy): Eukaryota > Metazoa > Chordata > Actinopteri > Chaetodontiformes > Leiognathidae > Karalla > Karalla daura. The sequence goes on from CM055189.1 coordinate 27,000,357, forward strand.
AGAGTGGAGGGCGACTGAAAAATCAGCTCTGGTTTTTGTCTTTTCACGCTGCTCCCAGCCAAACCGTACGCAGCAGGCAAATTCTTTTTTCCACTTTTGTAGGAAAATTTGTGCTGTCTCGTACGATGCTCGCCAAACACCTGTGCGCCTCACAAATTTTAAACGACGGGACTCAGAGTGACCCCAACCCAGCCTCCTCTCTCCATAAGCCATAATGCATTTTTCGTCTCCTTCGATCCAACTTGAACTTTACACTTCTACTCGCGACCACGGCCTCAATATTCATGGTAGAGACACCAAATCACACACTCCCGTTCCCGAGACTCTCCCCTGCGTGGCGGTGTTCTTATATTTAAGATAGGACCACGCGTTGTCTCCCTACAGCCGGTTGTTTAGCGCTCATGCACTTTTGGTGTTTCCCATAAGAATGAATGGGAAAAACTAAAATCAAATCACACCCTCAAACAAATATCAGCTACGTCGCCATACTTCGTCGTAGAAACTTGAAACTTTCAGCTTCAAGAATTGCAGAAACTTGTGGTCTGTGCGTGTTGAAAATCGCATATTGATAGGTTGTGTAGTTTCTCCACAGCGCCCTCTCAAAGTAGCTGTGGTCACACAGGCATGACTGCCTGCTCACTGACACAGAGCCAAGTGCTGCGACAGGCCCTGACACATTGCAGCACACACACACACACACACACTCACACACAATTTTCAAGATGATTTAAGCAATGTTTAGATTCAACTATCTTCAGCCTTTTCAACTATCAGTGACTTTTTAAACAGTCTTTAAACTTTAATTCAACTATCTTAACCCTTTTCAAATTCATTCAGCTCTCCAGCAATGTTTCTACTTTATTTCATCCATGTTCTGCCTTTTCGAGCCATTTCAACAATATTTAGACTTTACTTCAACTATATTCAGCAATTTCAGCCATCTTTAAGCTTTCATTCAGCTATTCTTCAGCCCTTACAACTATTTTCAGCCTTTTCAGCCATCTTTAAGCTTTCATTCAGCTATTCTTCAGCCCTTTCAACTATTAAGCATTTTCAGCCATCTTTAAGCTTTCATTTAGCTATTCTTCATCCATTTCAACTATTAAGCATATTCAGCTACCTTTAAGCTTTCATTCAGCTATTCTTCAGCCATTTCAACTATTAAGCATGTTCAGCTATCATTCAGCCCTTTTAACTATGAAGCATTTTCAGCCATCTTTAAGCTTTCATTCAGCTATTCTTCAGCCATTTTCAGCAATTCTTTCAATTGCATTCAGCACTCAGCATTCACACGCATTTTCTTCAGGAAATGCAAATTTTCTAGTTTGTATGAAAATCATTCGTTAAAAACTGTTATTATTGCAACTCATCATTTACATTTATCACAATTATTGTGTTTCCCTTTCATTTAATTAGGTTTTGATTGCTTCTTTTTATACTGTAAAAGGAAAAAGAGAACACCTCTAAACGCTCATAATGTCTAACTGACAAAACAACATCAACATGTTCAAACAAAATGATAATCAGAAAATGGTCATTTTAAATCATTGAAACAATTACACGTGCATGTTGTATGAGTCTGTGTCTGTGTGACTGTTATCCATGTCGGTTGTTTGTGTGTGTGTGGGTGTTGTGTGTATGGAGTGTGTGGGTGTCATCCATGTCTGCGCTGTCTGATGATGCCCCAGACTGATGATGATGCAACAAGAACTGAAACATATTATACCCTTCTGTTACAACTTCTCTTTTCACACAAGTCACCCAAGCTGGAGAACAAACATCCATGTTCTGCTCATGGAGAAGTTGTCAGAGCCTGAGATGCAGAACAGACGACGTCTGGACTGAACCTGTGACTCCACTGGTACACTGTGTCTGCTGGGTCAAGTTGCCACAGCGAGTGTAGAGCAGTGGAGGACACTCAGAGGTGAAGGACTTCACTGTGAAGTCTCTTCTAGAAGGCTGGAACCAAACAGCAACTTCAGAGCTTCTCCACAGTGTCAGATTGAATTTACTGATGTCTAGATGTCTTCACAGAGGGAGGAAGAGGAAGCTGGGGCCTGTGGAGGAGGAACCATGTGGAAACAGAACCGGAACCACAGCTGTACTGAAGACATCCAGTCAGAGCTGCTCTGAACAAGGTAGGACTGAACATATGTCTGCTCAGGTCTCCATCTGGACCTTCTCATGTATCACAAGAACATCTGTTGTTCTGTTCTCCACATTTAATACCAACACAGTATGATACAGCCAGATATTAGTGTCCAGATTCTCTAAGAGTCCAGTGTCTGTGTCTCTGTCAGCAGATGGAGGTCTGCAGGAGGTCCTAGATCAACATCGGATCAGTGTGAGGAGCAGATGTGAACATGTGACTGAAGGAGCTGAAGGAGCAGGAGGAGAAACCCTCCTCAACAGCATCTACACAGAGCTCTACATCACAGAGGGACAGAGTGAAGAGGTCAATACCCAACATGAGATGAGGCAGCTGGAGACCACCTCCAAGAAGGAGAAGATCCTCCATGATGTTCCAATCAGGTGCCAGGACATCTTCAGAGCCTTACCTGACCAGCAGAGCTCCATCAGAGTGGTCCTGACCAGTGGCGTCGCTGGAGCTGGAAAAACCTTCTCGGTGCAGAAGTTCAGTCTGGACTGGGCAGAGGGTTCAGGAAACCAAGATGTCAGTGCAGTGATTGTTCTTTCCTTCAGGGAGCTGAACCTGCTCAGAGAGGAGCACAGTCTTCTCTCTCTGCTCCAGGTGTTCCATCCAACCTTCCAGAAGGTGACAGCAGAGCAGCTCTCCCTCTGGAAGCTGCTCTTCATCTTTGACGGCCTGGATGAAAGCAGACTCTCTCTGGACTTCCACAACCATCAGGTTGTGTCTGATGTCTCTCAGAAGACCTCAGTCAGCATCCTGCTGACAAACCTCATCCAGGGGAAGCTGCTTCCCTCTGCTCTGGTCTGGATCACCTCCAGACCTGCAGCAGCCAATCAGATCCCTCCTGGATGTGTGGACAGAGTCACAGAAGTACGAGGCTTCACTGAGGACCAGAAGGACCAGTACTTCAGGAAGAGGTTCAGAGATGAAGAACTGTCCGGTAGCATCATCTCACACATCAAGATCTCCAGGAGTCTCCACATCATGTGTCAGATCCCAGTCTTCTGCTGGATCACTGCCACAGTTCTGGAGCACATGTTGACATCAGAGCAGAGAGGAGAGCTGCCCCAGACCCTGACTGACCTGTACTCACACTTCCTGCTGCTCCAGACCAAGAGGAAGAAGCAGAAGTACCAGGAGGGACCAGAGACCGGTCCACAGGAGCTGATGGAGGAGGACAGGGAAGTTCTTCTGAAGCTGGGGAGGCTGGCATTTGAACATCTGGAGGAAGGAAACATCATGTTCTACCAAGAAGACCTGCAGCGCTGTGGTCTGGAGGTCTCAGAGGCCTTGGTGTACTCAGGAGTTTGTACCGAGATCTTCAGGAGAGAGTGTGTGATCTTCCAGAAGAACATCTACTGTTTTGTTCATCTGAGTGTTCAGGAGTTTCTGGCTGCAGTCTACATGTTCCACTGCTTCACCAGCAGGAAAGAGAAAGTTCTGGAGAGTTTCCTGGAGAAGAAATATGTTAATTCATCTCTGAACGTTTTCCTGGATGGTACAATGATGAAATCCTTCGAGAGTAGAAATGGCCACCTGGACCTGCTGGTCCGCTTCCTTCATGGCCTCTCTCTGGAGTCCAACCAGAGAGTGTTAGGAGGTCTGCTGGGTCCCTCAGAGAACAGTCCAGGAACCATCCAGAGAGCCATCAACAACCTGAAGAAAATGAAGATGAAGACAAGGAGAGATGATGATGATGATGATGATGATGATGACGATGATGATGAAGTCTCTCCTGACAGAAGCATCAACATCTTCCACTGTCTGATGGAGCTGAAGGATCACTCAGTGCATCAGGAGATCCAAGAGTTCCTGAAGTCAGAGAACAGATCAGAGAAGAAGCTCTCAGAGGTCCACTGCTCAGCTCTGGCCTACATGCTGCAGATGTCAGAGGAGGTTCTGGAGGATTTGGACCTGAAGAAATACAACACAACAGCTGAAGGACGACTGAGGCTGATTCCAGCTGTGAGGAACTGCAGAAAGGCTGGGTGAGTCCAGATGTACTCCATCTTGTTGTTCCACCACATTCTTGTTTTGGGAGGTGTTAAAGGCAGTGGACACAGGTATTTTCTCCCTTCTTCTACCTCTCTTTGTGTGGTGATGGAGTCTGGCCTGATTGCTGCTTCCTGTTATAATGTTCATAGGGCTATAATGTTCGCAGAGGTTCCTAAGCACTCACAGTGAAGATCATTCCTGTCTAGTGAACAGTCTGTCTTTAAAGTGTCAGGTCTAAGGTTGATCTCCTCTCTCATCACAGACTGTCTGACTGTGGACTCTCAGAGTCTCACTGTGAAGTTGTGGCCTCAGCTCTGAGATCCAGCCCCTCACATCTGCTGGAACTGGACCTGAGCAAGAACGACCTGCAGGATTCAGGACTGAAGCTGCTCTGTGCTGGACTGGAGAGTCCACACTGTCGACTGGAGACTCTGAGGTCAGCTGAGTTTTCACACACACACACACACACACACACACACACACACACACACACACACACACACACACACACACACACACACACACACACACACACACACACACAGCTTGAGCTTCACTCTCCCACTGTGGATCCAGCAGGACCATCACACAGGACGTTCTGGCACTGCAGAGGAACCATCTCTAATTTTGGTGGTACACAGTGTTTGTGTGAAGAACCAGAGGAACAAGACAAGCAACATGTCAACATCCCTACAGACTGTTCTGAGATACGCTGAGAGTTATAAACCTGTGTGGACATCAACAGCTGTTTGAATGTTGAGCTAACATGAGGATGATGTGAAGGAGACATGATGATGATCTATAACAAGGAGTCACTCAACTCATTTAGAGAAAAGCTCAGTGATCCGGAAAGAGTCATGTTGAGCTATTCCTGATGAACCTGGACTCATCAAAACATGGATTTTATCTTCATTTGTTCTTTATTCAGGTTGGAGCGTTGCTGGTTGTCAGAGATCAGCTGTGCTTCTCTGGCCTCAGCTCTGAAGTCCAACCCCTCCCATCTGAAACATCTGGATCTGAGTGAGAACTACAACCTGCAGGATTCAGCAGTGAAGGAGCTGTGTGGTCTTCTGGAGAGTCCACTCTGTAGACTGGAGACTCTGAGGTCAGTTCACTGACTCTGTTACTGTTGAACATCTGATGTTTCCATCAACAACTGAACTAGACAGACAGAACCATCATCTAGGCAGTTGTTGCTTCATCTTTTCATGTTTCTGCTGCTACATAGATAGATAAAACTTTATTGATCCCAGGAAATCCCAAAAACTGTGCTCGATATACAACATACATGAAATCATAATATAACATATATACATATAATAACATTTGCATCAATTATACCAATACTACTACTACCACTACCACCATTAATAATTATACAATAATAGTAATAATGATAACAATAATGATAATAATATTAATAATAACAAAAGCAACAATATAATATAATATATATTATAATAATATAAGCTACAACACAACTATATCATATTACATCATCAATATAACAGTATGTATATTAATATACATATGTATCATATAATATACACAAATTTAACAATGCCATCCCAATACTACCAACACAATGCAAACATTATAGCAATACATGTGCAGAGGTGGAAAAAGTGGCTACCGTGCAAAAAGCACCTAAATAGTGCAATCCAAAACAAAGTGACAAGTGTGCACGTGCAGTGGACGTGCTAGGGATTTGAGATGACAATCTAGTTACATCAAGGGTCCTGAGTTACATCATCAGCTGCAGTTCGAGGTTCACCCCCCTGCCCTCAATGCTCACTCCTTTGTCTTAACGACATTCAGCTGGAGCTCATTCCGGTGACACCAAGCCACAAAGTCTGTGATCAGGATCCTGTACTCCCCCTCATCACCCTCTTCGATACATGCCACAGTCACAGTGTCATCAGAGAGCTTCTGCACGTGGCATGTATTTGAGTTGTACTGGAAGCCAGTGGTGTAGAGGGTGAAGAGGAGGGGCGAGAGCACCGTTCCGTACATACAGGGGTCTGTCTGTCAGGTTGCAGGTAATCCAGTTCACGGGGTAGGGGTCCATGCCCATGCTGGTGAGCGAGTCACAAAAGACTTTGTCCTGAAGAAAATGTAGAGTGAAAGAGAAACTGCAGAGTGTTCGTTTGATATTTCGTGACCTGGGTCTGTAATATGGTCTGGTGAGTAACCCTGCCGAGAGTATGACCATCGAATGCTCAAGCCGGAACAGGACAAGGCAATTCCTCCTGACCGATAGCCAACTGTTTAGCTAGAGCTTCATCCATGTCATTCAACAGAATTATATCACTAATGTTGCACTATATGCACCAAATTGGTGGAAAATACAAGGACGGTAGAACTTTGGCATTTCATTAATATAGCCGTTCACATTTCACAAAGTGCACTATATAGTGCCCTCACCAACCGGCCAATACTGTCGGACACTTGATCAGATGTCATCCAGGATGATATCACTAATGTCACATTATATGTGCCAAAATGGCGGAAAATACAAGGACGGTAGAACTTTGGCACGTATTACATAACTAATTGACTTATGTTCGTTTCATTAATATATCCATTCACATTTCACAATGTTCATCAATGGGTTATTTACTTATATTTGTACCGCAGCTGCTGTGCTGAGTCCACCGTTGTGTCCACCTGCCAAGCTGTGTCAGTTGAATCCTTGCACTAGTCCTTCAGCTCTCTCGGACTCAGCATCCAGCAGTCCACCTGCAGACCTGTCTGCCCTCCAGGGACCGGCTTCTCAGCCCCACCTACAGGAGTTCCCCTGCACCATAATAGATTAAGGGAGACCTTCCCTCATGCAATTTACGTCCACTGCAGCTCACACCGTCTCACCCTCGTCCTGGCAACAGTCTCAAAGTCATTGGTGCAACTTTCTTTGAAACTCTGAATAATCTACACAGCTTTATGACAGGCAGCAGCAGGCACACCAGATTTCAAGAAATGCAAGAAGAACTGAACCCCACTCGTCAATTTCTTCAGCTGGAGCAGTCCAAAAAGTGCTGACTTTACTTGATGCTGTTTTGGAGGTTCTCACAGAATATAGTGGCAGCGCTAATAGTCAGACAAGAATTGAGGCACAGTCTCTTGCTCAGCAGATAGAAACCAAGATGTTCATTTTTCTCCTGGTCACTTTTGGAAAGCTGTTTGTGAACAGTGATTTTGCCACAAAAGGATTGCAGAGCCCGACATTTTGGAGTCCATTGACCCCATTAAATCTGTCAAAGACACATTTGCTGGACTTCGAGAAGACTCACAGAATGACTTCAGCAAAGTTTTAATGCTCACTGATGATCTGAAAAAACACAGAACGCATCGGGATGTCACCCATGGCAGAGCGCGATGCTTGCAGAATGTGCAAAAATCCTAAACCGAAAACGCCTAAAACGACCTAAAACTCCTCTGGAATGAGGTCCTTGACCGACAATTGGCCAAACTCGTCAGTTGGTTTCAGGAGGATCAGTGCGGAGTAATGACGGCAGCAGCAGCCTGTCACTCACCTCCGGGGACGTTTGACGTTGCCTCGCTCCAGCCACCTTGCCAGCATTATGGATTCCACAGTGGGGATGCTGAGCTTGCGGTGTTTTCCCGGCAGATACAGGGAAAGGTTGCGTCAGGGAATGAGTTTGCATCCCCGATGGAGGTGATGGACAGCTGTGCGGACATTTTCCCCGGGGCCAGCAAGCGGTTGAGAGTCATGATAACGCTTGCCACGAACTCATGCACAGCAGAGTGCATCTTTTCCACCATGGGAAGAGTTCACACAAACCTGCGGTCCTCCACGGGAACTTCTCGTCTTTGCCATTTGACACCACTTTGTCATGTCAGCGATAATTAACGTAGAGACTTAACCCTCAGGAAATACTAAGAATATGCAATGCCAAGCCTGGACGTCTATGCCTTGTGTAGGTCAACATGCAGGACAAGAGCACGTCACACTCTGCACTCGGTATCATTATCACTATCATTTTGTGCTTTTTCACACATTGTGCATTATTTGTTTTCCCCACATCGAAGTCTTGCAGTTTCAGCTCCAACATGTGCTTTGATGTTTCACTTTCCTGACGACTCCCGTGTTAAACGGCAGAGATCGTGACCGCGTTGGAGCCTCGGAGCTCCGTAAACGACACATGGATATGTAGGAGCAGTCACAACATGGAGTTAATTGGCAATAGAATCAATCGTAATTTGATTATTTAAGGCTTTTTTTCCCCCAGCCTTAGTGCCGAGATGCTGCTTTCCTGATTTCTGCAGTGACAGAAAATGAAAACGTCCTGGCTTTTAGTTTCTTGTTTTCACCAACAAATCAGCTCGAAGGCTCGTGTGAATTGTAATGAGCAACTATCACCTTTTATTTAAGTGCAAAGTCCAGCTCCACATCTGGACACGTTCCAAATCTTTCATCGTTGCATCTAGTTTGTTTTTTCCACAGATGAAACTTAATGTGAAACGGCTTGAGAAATGAAATGAAATGAATGGAGTATACTTTATTTATCGCTGTATGTACCCTATTGTTGTTTGTTACTAATGGTCTGATGTGTGATGAAATCGTATGTTGTTAGAAGTCAGGACAATTGCAGTAGGCCTGCTGCCGATAATGTCATTTTTGAAAAATGTAAAAAAATATATATATATAAAAAATAATGGGCCACCCTACTTTGCAGAAGTCCGCCCTATTGAACTGGCATAGACATGACGTGGTCGGGGACAGAAGGCGGGTCAGCAGAAGGGCTAGGAACGTCAGAGTACAGGAGCAAGTCACGTTACAGGGAACAGAGTGAAGGTGAAGCAGGTCCAAGGGCTAAGGCAAGGCAATCCAGGAAGGCTGGAGACACTGGGGCAAAACAAGAGCCATGAGCAAGAAGGCTGAGTAATGGGCGCAAGGGGGTGGGCACTATTGAAGTCCGCTGCTCCAATGGCAAGCTAGGCAAGGTTTGTCCCAAGATAATCGACTATCATGAAAAGCAAAAATGTTTCATTTTATAATTAGATCCCTTTTTGGTTGCATGAATTCACCTGTTCTAAAAACAATAAGAGGACAAGCCAAGTAGACTGTGTGCCACACTTATGCTTCCATGCCATTAATTTCAGCATCCACAACCATGTACAAAAAAGGGCAACTGGCAAAAAAAAGATGATTCATAAATGATAAAGGTGATAAATGGAGTCATATGATATAGTTTTAAGTATTTTCTTTCAAATAAGTGTCATGGATAAGGTGCAACTCAGGCTAAGCCTGACCTTTAGCCTGACCAGGCCGGACCAGGCTAGTCTGCCAGCATAAGTTGCTGTGGTAACTGAGTTTGAACTAGGCTTTATGGAATGAATTCCCTGGGAAATAAGCCAGGCTTACAAAATAAGCCTCAACTGGTAAGGCTTAACTGGTAAGCCTGCTTCATGGAACAGGGCCCTGTGTCTTCCTCACACTTATGTCTTAGCAGATGTAGACAGAGGTTCTTCGGATTTATGCTCCTGTTCAGATAAACAGTGTTGAGCTGACAATATGATGATCAATAACAAGGACAAAGTCACTCCACACATTGTAGAGGGAAGATCAGTGGTCAGGACATAGTCATGTTGAGCTACATGTGATAAACCTGGACTCGTCTGATTGACTAAACATGGATTTCATCTTCATTTATTCTTCATTCAGGTTGAGAGGCTGCAGGTTGTCAGAGATCAGCTGTGCTTCTCTGGCCTCAGCTCTGAAGTCCAACCCCTCCCATCTGAAACATCTGGATCTGAGCTGGAACGAGCTGCAGGATTCAGGGGTAGAGGAGCTGTGTGGTCTTCTGGGGAGTCCACTCTGTAGACTGAAGACTCTGAGGTCAGACTCCATGTTTTTCTTCTGTGCTGAGGTCATCATGATGTGAAAGCTGAGACTAAACTGCAGACATGAGGCTGATGGTCTCCTGGTCCTCTGATATCTTCATCATCAACTCTGTTTCTCTGTTTATGTCTTCTTGTGCTGTTTTTTTTTGTTATTTCCTGTTTTGTGGAGTGTATGTTTTTTGAAAGCCTAACCCTCCTTGTGTCAGGTCACTTGCCCTTCCCTTGTGTCACACCCGAGTCTCGTTCTCCCCTAATCACTGGTGCTGAAAGTCTGTCTATCCTTTGTCTTGTGACAGTGCGTTTGGTTAGTTTGCTTGAGTCTTAGCTCTCTTGTGCTCCTTGTTCTTCCAGTGCTTCTCGTTCTTTTTTGTCTAGTTTTAGACGTCTAGTTCGTCTAGTTTAATGTTTATTCATGTCCCTAGTATTTAATGCTCCTCAAAACATCTTCACTACGTTTTGCCCCTCTCATTAGTTCCTCTTAGATCCTCTTGAGACAAATAGTGTTGAGCTGACATGAGATATGATAGGGTTAGGGGTTAAGGTTACTTTGATTGGCCCGGATCTGGATAGTTTTGGTGACCGTGACATCGTCCATGCCCTTCCTCATGTAGACAGTGATGGTCTCCGTGTATACCTGGAGGTCTGTGGTTTTGTTGTGTCTGAACACACTCCAGTCTGCGGTGGCAAAACAGTCCTGGAGTGCCTCTGAAGACCCTTCAGGCCGTATGCGTACCTGCTTTGAGGCTGGTTTGGTGACTTTTACCAGCGGCCTGTAAGCTGGCATTAGCATGGCAGTGGTGTGGTCTGAGGATCCAAGGTGGGGGAGGGGAGGGCTTTGTAGGCTTTGTAGACATTGTCCAAGATGTTGGGGCCTCTTGCAGGGAATTTTATGTGTCCATGCAGTTTGGGAAACACACTCTTGGGATTAGCATGGTTGAAATCCCCAGCTAGGATGAGGAAGGCACCAGGGTGGGCTGTCTGCTGCTCACTGATGTGCTGGTAGAGTTGGTTGAGTGCCTCACTACGGTGGTTGTTGGAGCCAGGGGGGATATATATATATATATATATATATATATATATATATATATTGCAACCATCATGGATAAACATATCTTCATTTATTCTTCATTCAGGTTGGAGCTCTGCAGGTTGTCAGAGATCAGCTGTGCTTCTCTGGCCTCAGCTCTGAAGTGCAACCCCTCCCATCTGAAACATCTGGATCTGAGTATCAACGAGCTGCAGGATTCAGGAGTGAAGGAGCTGTGTGATCTTCTGGAGAGTCCACTCTGTAGACTGGAGACTCTGAGGTCAGTTCACTGACTCTGTTACTGTTGAACATCTGATGTTTCCATCAACAGCTGAACCAGACAGACAGAACCATCATCTAGGCAGTTGTTGCTTCATCTTTTCATGTTTCTGCTGCTATGTTTAGTCTGGAGTCACTAAAGACTTTGTCCTCAAGAAAGTGTAGAAACTGTGGAGTAACACTCCACAGTTTCTGTTGAACTAGCAATGACTTTCACTTGTAGGTCACATCTTCCACAGAATATCCTCTGGTCTTCCTCATGTTTGTTCCAGACCGATCCAGTTGATCTGCTGCAGGGGAAATATTTCCTCTGATTCTAGACTGTTCTGAGATCAGCTGAGAGTTATAAACCTGTGTGGACATGAACAGCTGTTTGAATGTTGAGCGGACATGGATGGATGATGATCTATAACAAGGAGTCACTCAACTCATTTAGAGAAAAGCTCAGTGATCCGGACAGAGTCATGTTGAGCTACACCTGATGAACCTGGACTCACCAAAACATGGATTTTATCTTCATTTATTCTTTATTCAGGTTGGAGAGTTGCTTGTTGTCAGAGATCAGCTGTGCTTCTCTGGCCAGAGCCTTGAAGTCCAACCCTTCCCATCTGAAACATCTGGATCTGACTAACAACAACCTTCAGGATTCAGCAGTGGAGGAACTCTGTGATCTTCCACACTGTAGCCTGGAGACTCTGAGGTTAGACTCTGTTCTTCTTCTGTTCTCAGGTCAACATGATGTGAAGGTGGTGACAGGAAACTACAGACATGAGGCTGATGTTCTCCTGATCCTCTGAGATCATCAACTCTTTCTTCTCCACTTGTGACGTCACCTCTCAGATGATGACTGGTGTTGTCTTCTCTCATTAGGTGGTGGAACTCACCTCTACTTGGACTATAGTCAGGGTCTGTAGAGTGAACCAGAGGCTCCATCCAGTAGCTACTGTCAGAGGAACCAGACCAGGAGCAGCTATGAGACAGTAGTCCACATCCAGCCTGTTCCTCTGGAAGAGAAAGAGGACCTAAAAAGACCTGAAAGAGGACTCTTCTTCTGCTGCTCTGTTCCCACACACACACACTCTGGTCCTCACTAATCTGGTGAAGTTGTTCCAGAACTTTGGGTTTGTCTCATTTCCCCCGAAACTTTTTCCCCGATCAGCTTGGACTTGACTGCAGTGTGAATTTGTTTGGTGAGACAGTGAGTCAACAAGATGCTATTTGAGGCGCTGCAGAACTCCGCTGCTGAAACTCCCCTGGTCGCCTGGTGTTTTCCCCTCTTTTGCTCTCGATGCTCCGTGTCGCTCTGACAGAGTCTCTGGGGGCAACCAGTGACCCACAGGTGAGGTACTGGTTTTCCGATTTCAGATGTCGAACTAGTTGAGTCTCCTCCTCTGTCCATCCTGAAGGGAACAGGTCATGTGACCCCTACGTCAGGTCACATGATGTGGAGAGTCCCACTTGGTGATGCATTTCTCGATGGACGTGTCTGGAGAACCAGCTCAGGAGCAGAGCTATGTTTCAGAGACATCCGAGGGGTTTCCATCAGCAGCATTTCCTCAGACATTTAGTTTCTTTGCATTTCTAGAGAGAATGGAAACACCTATACATGTTTAAATATTCTTCTCCTGACTTCATTGCTCACTCTTCCAGCTGCCAAACAGAACAGACTCAAGTTTGTTGTTCAATGTTGTCATGGAGCCTTGGAGTCTGAGACACAGTCTGTTATTTTTACGTTATATGATTATTGGTACTTTCAGCAGTATTTCCAGCAGCATTAACACGAACACCTGAACGTGGGTTTACGAATATTTCTGCTCCGTTACTTTCCTGCCATATTTCATTCCATTATTACGCTCGGATATTAACCAGCTGCTATAACTTTGTGAAAGAAAAAATGCTGTCTCTGCGTTACAGACACATATTTTTATATTACAGTATTTCAGTAGTATTACGTCTCCATGCTTGTGAGGGCAAATGTCAGATGTTTCCTTCCAGGATCAATCAAGTGCTCCGCTCCCGGTCGACAGTTTCATCTCATGTCATTAGTTACGTTGAGTCCGCTCCTTCTGTCTGAGCACAGCACGGCACTCCCGGTTCTCTGTCATGATCTATTAATTGCTTGTCTGTCCCCCGTATGTGACCTCACAGCGCTATGAACTGTGGGTCCATAGCGCCTTTTCCACACAGAGAGCGACTCAACCGTGTCCCAGCACTCAACTGAGGTTTGCCGCTCCTGAGCGCTCTGGAAAGGTAGCACCAGTGTTGCCAGGTGGCAAACGTAGGATTATCATACCAGAGACAAAAAATTATCATATTTTGAGGGAAGGTGTCATACACCCGTCATAACCCACATTTTTATTGTAATATTTTATTTTCGTATATTAAGATATTGTTTTGATATTTAATTTTTTTACATTTAATTTCAATATTTTTAATATTGCTCTACGCACTAGCGCTCTGGTTTATCCACCAAGGAATCACTCCTCAAGTCCCACCTATTCAAATCAGCATTTAACCTTTAAACATCTTTTGTTTTCTCCTCCTCATGAATCCTCCTCCTTTCGCCATGCTTTGTATGTTGTCCCATGTTTTCAGCCTTTGTCTTTCGTTTTTAAACTGTAAAGTGTCTTTGAAAGCTTTAAATGTGCCATATAAATAAAATGATTATTCGTATTATTACTACATCATGAGGCCAGGAGGCCACTTGCTGTTGGGGAATAAAAAGAAGGTTTGCTTTTTTGGCAGAGAGAAACGGTATTCATGATAACTGAGAAGAAAATGAGAGTAATCTGGCTTCACACAGTGCATTTTATTTTTCAGAGCAACAACATCCCTGTCTTCAAAAATCTTTTTCTTTTTCAGTGTCTTTAAGATGTGCCGTGGTTTTTTATATCCAATATTTCGGCCACCAGCTCTGTGTTGTAACACCGACAGAAAACTTTGCTTTTGGGCCCTAGAACAGGTCTCAGCCACCCAGCAAAGTGGCTTTCCCACTCCTTTCTATGTTTGTGGACAATGCTGCTTACTTTTAGTCGGCTGAAATCGCTCCGCCACCTGTTCCACCCCCCCACCCCCTCCCCGCCCCACAGGGTTACTCGTTATTACTTGCTTCATCATCCTCTCTCTCTTCTTTTTTAATTTTCCTTAAACTCCACACTCATGGATAGCCCCATGAGGGGTGTGCAGCGGACGATGCAGCCGATCACTCATAACTCACATTTACAAAAGCACAATTGGCTGGAAACTTGTCCCATAGAATAAGATACCTTCAGGATTCGCAAAAAGTTGCAGCGGACTGGTTACAACCACACATTCAAGGAATGGTCAAATTATCAAACATTTGACCTTTTTTGGGATTATTGATCGTATAGAGGGGAAAATTATCAAACAGCTACGATACTTATCGTACACTTGCCAACACTGGATAGCATTCTATTTTTTGTGGCCAAAGCTACGGATCAGATCGCACCATACTGGAAGTGATCATTACAGTATGTCCTTCATACTTCAAAATAAAACACAGAAAGCTTATATAGATTATATCGATAAGATGTCTCCCTGAAAATGTCCCCAATTTGAATGGGAGAAAAAAAAAGATGCGTGGAGCGCTGAAAGAGAGACGGAGCGAGAGGGAGAGGCAGAAACGGCCCCCGGCAGAGATCAGGTCCGAAGCAGTAGCAGCATTTCATGGGAGGTGTGCACACACACACACACCAATGATGGCGGTTCAGTGTCCCAGTTTTTGTTTTTTTTTTCCCCAGAGACAATCGGTGACAACCGGGACAGGTAGCAACACTGCTCTCGCGTGCAGCCGAAAATTTGAGGCCTTGTGAACAACATGGGGTGATGTTTGTGTGACGGCGCATGTGCCAAACTGAACTCGCTAGTAAGTGGACGTCTCACCAGGTAAAACCCCCGTAGAGAACAGGGAGGAACTCGTCTGAGCTATTATCATCCAGCTGTTGCAGCATCCTCTTTGTTGCCATGTTGAATAAGTGTAGCACGGTGGACTGTGTTTTTGTCCTGCTTCTTCTTCTTCGTCTTGTGGCCAGGGGTAGGCCCCATTATAAGACGTTGGTCTGCGCCGTTTTGGGGTGGTGCGCAGATGGATTAGTGCAGGGAAAAATTTGGAACTGCACGCCAATGGCATGTTGGTTGCGCATGCACCCCACTGAACTCGCCACACCAGTAGGTGGAGTCGAGCACTCAAAATCTTGTTGACAACGCGGGAGAGCTCATTTTTTCACCACGAAGAAGCAGTTGGTTGTCATCTGTGCTCCTACTCGTACATTTGAATCAGCGAAATGCTATGGATCCATGTTTTTAAATACGGTGACAAAACGTCCTCTTTTGCCCAGACCTGTCCGCTTAAATGATGCTTCAATTCATTAAAAAGTCTGTTTTTCAATTGACCGGCGCTTTGTGCATGTTGTCCTGTGCGTGGCCCTGCGACTCGCACACACAGGCAGAGAGAGCGAGAGAGTGCAGTAGACAATGCTTTTGACCCAGTAGCAAACCTCCCCAAATAATGTTAAAACTCAGAAGTAGGGCTCGCCATTTCAAATATTCTAGGTGGCGCTGTTGTGCAATTTAGCCCTGTGCATTTTGAACGGCTTTAAAACATGAAACTTTGGGCGGATCCCAATCTATGTGGCGAAAACGGTCCGTTTTCAAGACTTTCCAGGGCCCCAAAAACGCGCTCTTTGTGCCTAAACGGAATAATAATGAAAGGATACGGCGGTTTCAAGAGTGTTTTCACAACTTTCACAACTTCGCTGTGTTTTCACAGTGCTCACGCATCCTGTGGAATGTGGGGGTTGAGAGGACTCGGGTCACCCAATGTCAGGTTTTGCTGAAGGACCAATGACAGTGTTTCCCCTTGGTTTGTTGGCAGGGGTAGGGTGGAGCGGGTGTAGCAGGGCACATGTATATATATATATATATATATATATATATATATATATATATATATATATATATACATCATATATATGCTTATATATGCTATATATATGTGTGTGTGTGTCTGCGTATATGTATATATATATATACACATCATATATATGCTATATATATATATATGTATAATATTTTTTTATTATAGCACTTGTATCAAAAATTCAGCTAAAGCACATGAGCTCGGTTGGATTTCGAAGTTCTTCGTTGGATCCTCACTGGGATCCTGTCGTGCCCGCTCTCTGCCGCTCCCTCCGTGTCCGTCGGGGGGCGTAGTACCGCAGCTCGCTCCCAGCAGGTGCAGGAGGTGAGGCGGCACAGCCTCGGCAGTTTCCGTGGCCGCTCGGCTCTGAGCCTGTGGATGAGGGACTGCGGTGGCGGGGGAAGGCAGCGTCCAGTGCCGGACACACGGCCGAGATGAGCGGACGGGGAGCGGAGTCCTCGGCGTCTGGCGGCGCACCAAGTTAACGGGCTGCGCTGGATGGGGATGAGCCCGGAGCCCCGCACGGCTGGCTGTGTCGGAGCAGGGCAGCTGGGCCGTTTTGCAGCCTTTTTCTGGCTGTATTCTACCTTGTCATAGCGGATAGAGAGAGAGAGAGAGAGAGAGAGAGAGAGGAATGAGAGGAGCAGCCGAGGAGGATTCCCCAGCACCATGGAGCCAGGCACTGCAGCCAGCGTGAGTAGCAGCAGCAGCCCCCGGCTCAGTCCCCGGGGACTGCCCTGCGCCTCCGCAACTTTGACAGGACCTAGTTTGTTCGGCGCAGCCTCACCTGCGCGCTGGTCTCAGTCAGCCTTGTGACTTCCATTGTTTGAGTGTTGTTCACGTGCGCAGACGGTGTTTTAGGCGGACTCCTCGGTGTGTCCATGTTAGAGACGCGGGTCCACTACAAACACAGCGGACACACCTGGCGGCCCTACGCAGGCCAGGCCGAGCCCGGAGACTCGTCAGGAGGATTAATTTCCGAGGATTTTCTGCTGCCTTTTGTTGCTCCGCCGGTTGCTACTGACGACCACTGAGTCCACAGCCGCCAACACCCACCACCACATACACACGCGCACGCACGCACGCACGCACGCACACACACACACGTATACAGAGGCCACACGCTGAATGACAGGGTCCCCCCCTCCCCTCCCGCAGTCCTCACAAGTTCGGAGCACAATATTTAGCCTGTCACAGATGTCACCGGTCTTTTCTATGTGACCTTCTCTCGGTCCAGACAAGGACACGCAGCAGGTCTAAAGGTGCCGCACACATTCTCTCTGTGGGACGTGACTGTCGTTGGTAACTCAACCTCCTTGGTCACAAAACACTATCTTGCAATGCAACATTTACGTCTCTCTCTGTGTGTCTGTGTGTGTGTGTGTGTGTGTGTGTGTGTGTGTGTGTGTGTGTGTGTGTGTGTGTGTGTGTGTGTGGACGCAGGAAGGGGGTCGGCCCCAGGATTGAGTTAACTGCGGCCAAGTAGCCAGATTACTGTGGATTAGCAGGCATTTAAAGTAGTCACGTTACCCCACCAGTGCCTGCAGAGTCAGGTACAACAACACCTTTTTTAGGCGAAGAAATGACGCCAGACTGCACGGCTGGAGCACTGCACGGATCGCGGTACAGACACACTGCATGGCGCGTTGCCGTTGCCCTCTGACATCTCGACACGATGTGTCAAAAAAAAAAAAAACAACAAACATACAAACTCAACAACAACCCGATGTGACCCGCTTGGAGGACAGAGGAGTTCATCCCAAGCCGGGAGCAAAGAGTGACTCCTGTCCCGCAGTTTCCAGTTGATGGAGATGAAACGTTTGCTTTATTCAATCAGCTGCTTCAAGTTCAGGGTTCAATCTCTACCAGGTAGCCAAGAGGGAAAAACTTTGAAATGTAAAAACCTTTATTAGAACTCTAATATACACATTTTGGATTAACTGATCTCATTTTATAGCATAAGTTAAATTACTTATACTTATAGAGATCTTGATCAATAAAAAATGCCAGACATTTGTTGGTTCTGGCTTCTTAAGTGTGTCGATTTGCTGCTCTTCTTTCTCGTTTTCCTGGATTGTGTCTTAAGCCAAAAAAGCAAAAACGGAAAAAAAAGCATCTTTGGATTCTAGGAAATTTTGTTGCCTCGAATAATCAATTAATTAGAAAAGAAAGTAAATGATGCATGAAAAATGATAAAAATAAAATAAAAAAACACAACTTGATGTTGATTCACAATTATGACTGGTATAAAATCTGCACAGCTGTTTGACAAAACCCTTAACGAGCCACAAAGCTACAGCAGTTTCATTCAAACCCGGGCGTTATCCGGAGAAGAGGTCGACCTCCATTTTGCTGTAAACTGACGTTGATATCTCCGTTTCCCTCTCGTTTTCCAGTGTGAAAGATGACGCTGACGTGAAACGCCAAGCATCCGACACCCCACTGTAACCTTTGACTGCATCAAGGTACTTGCTCCCCCGAAATCTGTCCTCTGTCATCGATCAGTCCGCTAACGGTAGACGCACAAATGCAAATTCAAGATTTAGAGCAGACTTTGTTTACCTTCCAGATACACAAATGTTCTACAAGTAAGTGCAACAATGTGTCCATCTCTCTGCAAAGCACGCAGGTGTTGGTGTGTGTGTGTGTGTGTGTGTGTGTGTGTGTGTGTGTGTGTATAATGTATAATGCGTGTGTCTTGACATGACTGATTCCTTGCTCCTTGCTCAGTAGTTGTGGAGTTTGTGAAGCCAACAGCAGCACCATGTTCTACGGCTCTTCCTCTGGGGCCAGCATGTCCCTGCCATCCAAGAACCGGCTGAAACGTCAGAGCAGGACCTTCACACAGGTACACACACACACACACCCATATATATATGTATGTATATGTATGTATATATAAACATGCAAACGTGCCAACACTGCTGACAGGTGGCAGATATGTCAGAGGTGAATATCACTTTAAACGCTGAGTAAAGTACACCCAAAGCTGTCTTCATGGCTGGATATAACATAAAGGCTGATAACACGTTTCATTTGGGGATGTGCTACCTCTGTCTCGGCCTCTCTGCTCTGTGAAGTGGGGTTTTCACGTGTACACACTCACAAAGTGGTGATCATGTCATTGTTCCAGCCAGAAAACTTGCAAAAATAAGTCCAAATGACCCCGGTCTCCAGTCCCCACTCCACAGATCCCGCGCGTGTGGGCATTTTGCCAAAGGAAAGAGAGTTGTGCAGTGGCATAAACAAGCCAAAATGTTGGCTGAGGAGCAATATAAACGTGGCACACTGTAATCCACTGTTACAGGTAGACAGTAGAAGAACACACACACAGAAACAGCAAAGCACTGAGCGTTGTGTGTGTGCGCACCCAGGTGCTGTACCGTACCCTGAGCTACAGAGATCGTGTCCCGGTGGAAACCGGAACCAACACTCGTGGCGACCGGCGCTCCACCACTGAGCCCCCGGAGCGGCCGGCGGATGACCCCGCCGAGCTGTCCACTCAGAGCTCAGCCCCGGGGGTCCTGAAGATCTTTGGAGATGAGATCTGTGCCGGTGCCAACTACAAGAGCGTGCTGGCCACGCCGCGCTCCAGCGCCCAGGAGCTGGTCAAGGAGGCCCTGGAACGCTACTCGCTCAACAAGAACGCCGCCCACTCGTACGTCCTGTGCGACGTGATCGGGCGCCTGGAGGGGGGAGGCGGAATCGGAGGGGGCGGCTGGAGAACGGAGTGCCTGCGTGCGCTGGGGGACAACGAGAAGCCCCTGTTGCTCCAGGAGCTGTGGAAGCCCCGGGAGGGCCACGCTCGCAGGTTTGAGCTGCGCAGGCGAGCGGAGGTGGAGGAGCTCAATGCGAAGGAGAAGGACACCATCACTGCTGGTGAGGATGTGCACACATAGGTGTATCAAGACAGGCGGCGTACACACACACACACGCGCACGCACACGCGCACAGAGATGTGCACAGCCAGCTGCTCTGATTCACCTCCGTTCTCGATATGTCAAACTCAGCAGAAAAGCACAGCCCGTCACCTCTACAGCGAGTGAGTGTGCGCGGAGCTGTTGCTCTCGCCAGAGAGAGGAAGATAAGGTTCCCGAGAGATCACTGCTGGACTTCTTAAACGCAGCGCCATTTTCTTGTGGAGACGACTTGTTCCGCGGGGTTTTCTTTAGATGTGCGGTCGACCAGTGAAACAAAGCGTTCACACACACACGCGCGCGCTCAGACGGCACGGGGGAAATGCACAGGCACCCAGTCGATTGATTGAGTGAAAGGTGAATCCTCTGCATCCGGTGGTGTGGATGTATGCGAGCGGGTGTTTGTAAGAATGGCACATTTCCACTTCAGTGGCACACAGTGGCTCACAGCCGCACCGTGCTCGCCCTGGTGATGTTAACCCTCCTGACTTCCCTTTCGGTTTACCGCAGTGTTCATACACCCCCTATGTTTTATCCTGGGATCGGTCGATTACAGCCCATGTTGCTGTCTCAATGAGACACATGAAAGTGGTCGCCAGCTGTGCTTTCCAAAAGCGTTGGAGCCTTTTCATGTGTCAGGCACCATCTTAAAACGTCGAAACAATGCTGAAACTGCTGGTTTGTCAGTGATCTATGTTAACAGGCGCTCCCTCTTTTGCGTTGTCGTGTTTACAAACACTCCCGAAACATGAAGGCCTCTCTGCTTTCACTTGTCCTCTTTCCTCCCCTGCTGTAAGAGTGAGCGTGCATGCACATGTGTGACTCCCTACATACATGTTCCACAGGGAGATGGCATCTTAAGGGTACAGTAGGATTTTCCGGTATCTGTAATTGTCGCCAGTGCCGCAGGTTTCAGTCTCGTCTGCCCGGCCACTGGGGAAATCATCAGTCGATGAAATACAAATCGTATCTGGCAGATTCTCACGTCTGACCTGCCACGACAAAAGAAATCCTACATGTCCTACCTTTAACTGTGTATCTCTTCTTACTAACTGCTGACCGGACTCACCAGAAGCATGTGTGTCTCGTGGTCTGGGTTTTGTGCCTGTGCGTGGGGTTCTTTGGTGCCTGGTGTGATGGTGAGGGGTGTTTTTCCTCCGTAACTCCTGCCACCCTGCTGTAGGGCCCAAAACCTCCCAGTTCTTGGCGGCTATAATGGGTCGGTCTGGTCTGGGCAAGCACAGGAGCTCCCCCCTGCGCTCTGGTCGCGTGGCACAGACCAGCTCTAAAGGTGGGGACTGGCCTCAGGTAGGGCGGCTGTCTGTCATTGCCATAGAGACCAGCGCCACGCCCATCGCCAGTGATGCAGACCGTGAGAGTGTGTCTGTGTGTGTGTGTGTGTGTCTGTGTGTGTGTCCATGTGTGAGCCATTGCATGGCCTGCAGTCCAAGTCATGAGGTGCGGCTTCGACCTCTGCACATCAGGTTTGCTGCTGTCACCCTCCGTCCCTGCTCCATCTAGCGCCACTCACATCATCTGACTGGCCTCGTTTCCACCCACTGTCATTGCAGACTGAAACCGCTTCAAGGGATACTCCTCCCCCAGGTGAAATTGAGTCACTCCCCACAGTCCCTGGAGTCGGATGATTGGGCCGAAGCGCTTTGTGGCCCCACCAGCCGTAGATCTGCGTGGTATCTTTGCGCCTGGCTGCCGTGCTTCGCCCGAAAATAGTTCCCTTCGTGCTAATTTGCATTGATATTTGTACTCGACTTCAATGTACAGGTCACAAGAAATAATCATAAAGATTTTTTAGTTATTTCTTAGAGATAGCCCTTAGAGAGGCTGAGGGAGCTCTGTCACCCTGGAGGAGCTCAGAGTAGAGTTGCCGCTCCTCCACATTGAGAGGAGTCAGCTGAGGTGGCTCGGGCATCTGAATCGGATAACCCCTGGACACCTCCCTCAGGAGGTGTTCCGGGCAGGTCCCACCGGGAGGAGACCCAGAGGAAGACCCAGGACACGCTGGAGTGACTATGTCACCCAGGTGACCTGGGAATACCTTGGGATGCTCCCAGAAGAGCTGGAGGAAGTGTCCAGGGAGAGGGAGGTCTGGGCGTCCCTGCTTAGACTGCTCCCCCTGCGACCCAGCCCTGGACAAAGCAGAGGGAGATGGATGGATGGATGGATGGATGGATGGAGTTATTTGACCCACCAGATTACAGCGACTATGCTAAAATAATGCTAACCGGGGGCTCTCCAGATTAGGACAACAGCTGGGTGGGCCACAAAACGCTTTGGCCCACTCATCCAACTCTAGGGACGGTGGCGAGTGACTCAGTTTCACCTGGGGGAGGAGTATCCCTTTCAGTCTAACACACACACCCTGAAAACGCACATGTTGCATTGCCATCTTGATGTTTACTTACATTTATTTTCCACTCTTCCTTGCCTTTCTTTCCCCCTGTGCCCTCAACTTGCTTCTTCGTCCCCTCCCTCCCTTATTATTCTCCACCCGTTCTCCCTCTCGCCCTCTCCTGTCCCTCCCTGCTCTCTCCCGTGTCCTCTCCCCCTGCCTCTGTGCAGATATTAATGCTCAGGCTCGTAAGCTCCAGAGGAACAGGGCAAAGGGGACACTGACCCTGCCCCGCTCCAGCAACTCCTCCTTCTGCCGCAGCCTCAGCGAGACCAGCCTCAACCAGGTGGGACCCCCACGGTGCGGTCTGCAACATTCCCCTGTTATCCATGCAAATCCTGACGGGACCACGCGCGTGTGTGTGTGTGTGTGTGTGTGTGTGTGTGTGTGTGTGTGTGTGTGTGTGTGTGTGTGTGTGTGTGTGTGTGTGTGTGTGTGTGTGTGTGTGTGTGTGTGTGGGCGTGCATGCGCAGCTGGGAGTGGGAGAGGAGCCCAAGCGGTACTACTCCACCCTGCCGGGGCCCTTGAGGGGTCGGGAGCGCGAGGGGGCCCCCGGTGGCCGTAGGAAGGAGGAAGGCAGCCAGGCGGGAGGAGGCGTGAGGCACTCCCTGTACCAGTCCCCACACCTCCTGCTGCTGCAGGGATACAACCGGCAGGTGAGGAGCGGGAGCGCCTCCGGGAACCTCTCCGGTCCGGTTGGGTGAAGTCACCGGGGCCCGTGGCTCTGCTGTGTGCTGCGTTGCAGGACTGCCTGGTGTACCTGCTGAACAGAGAGCAGCACACCGTGGGCCAGGAGACCCCGTCGGCGCGGCCCAACATCTGCCTGTTCTCCCCGGACATCCTGCCGCTCCACTGCCGCCTGCGGCGCGTGGCCGCCCCCCGCCGCCACGCCAACGGCGGCGGCAGCAAGGGCGAGGAGGCGGGCGAGGGCCAGCACTCGTGCGTGGCGGTGGAGCCGGTGCTGCACGCCACCGTGCTGGTCAACTTCTCCCGCTGCGAGCGCTCCACCACGCTGCGCCACGGCGACCTCCTCTCCTTCGGCGCGCACTACATCTTCCTCTACAAGGACCCGGCGGGCGCCAAGCCCCTGCCTGCCCAGACGCTGGCCCGCCTGCGCTCCCTGGGGCAGCTGTACGACGCCGGGCCGGAGGAAGGGGAGGGGCCGGCCCAGACCTGCAAGGTGTGCGGCTCGGCGCTGAGAGACAAAGCGGCGCAGGTGTCCAGCGCCCCGGCCGTCAGGCGCAGCTTCAAGCCGCACCTGGTGAAAGCGCGCAGTGGGGCGGCGCTGGCGGCCGGCCACCATGGCTTGTCAGTGGCGGAGGGGGGAGGAGGAGGAGGAGGAGGAAGAGGAGGGCAGAAGAGGAGGCTTCAGCTGGAGTTCGACCAGACCCATGAAGACCAGCTGCTGAACAGGATTGTGTCCCTCATAGAACCCGGAGGTCTGTACGCTGGTTTGGGGATATAAGATGTCACTTGCATTGTGTGCTTAAAAGCTGTTTTGATCAGAGCGTTGCCTTTTTTTCAACACTTTGAGGAATGTCTCTCCAAGCGTGTCGTTGGTGTGCCGGTCCTCGAAGAATAACGTTACTAAAAGTCACTTTTCCTGTGATCCTTCTAACCCCGTCCCTCAGGAGATGACCACAAACTGACACCTGCCTACCTCCTGTGTCTGTGCATACAACACTCTGCCTCAAGCTTCCCACCTGGGAGTTTTGGGAAACTGCTGCTCAAGATTGTCCGGAGAATCCAGACCATTGCATGGGTCAGTGTTTGGCTGTCTCTCCTGCATGTCTTCTGCCTGCCTGTCTGCCTGCCTGCCTGCCTGTCTGTCTGTCTGTCAGTTTTCTTTCTGCCTGTCTGTCTCTGTGGCGTTCTGCTCCCTGCTTAAGATGACCTCATGTGGAGAAAAACTAGTCAGCCTAATCAGGTCACATATCCCGTGACATGCAGCCAACTGATCAGACGCAATCCCAGCTGTACCATCACTATTCAAACGTGTGTGAATGGTCAAGCTACTGTTTGAACTGGTGGAATGGTGTGCTCCATGGACTGGAGCCTCTGCCACCTGTTTATGATATGACTGTTTTTAAACATGAATCTGTTAAGCAGAGTTTAGAGCAGAGTTTATCTTTCCCTCCTCCCACCTCCTTTATCCTTACCTCTAACTCCTTGAACAGACAGTTTAAGGAGGTAGAAATGTTTAGTTTAGCTAGCGTCTGACTCTAGGTATTGGAAATTGCCAATGATTGCTATGATTTCAATTATAATTAGCTTTTGAAGATGTAAGTATCAAAACAGTGTACTTGTGTACTATGTTTTTGTGTTTTTTTAAATTGTAAATTGTTTTTTTGAGTTGCATTGGTGGAGTAAAGAGGCCCATTTCTAGCAAATGGCATTTTTCCAATTATTTTTTTTTACGTTTCCAAATGGGGTGTCGCTAAAATGGGAGTCATTAAAGGACAGTAGGAGCAAACGTGAACTGGATCACACGCTGTAATTCGTAACATGCATAAGGGAGGGTGTGTCTGGGTTTCTTAAGATGACACGGTTTTCCTCTCACCAGGTTAATGATGGCATGGAGAAGTGTGAGTCTCCTACGCATGTCCTGAAAGTTTAATGAGGACTTAATTGCCCTGTGTGTGTGTGTGTGTGTGTGTGTGTGTGTGTGTGTGTGTGTGTGTGTGTGTCTTGCAGGAGAAGACAAAGGAGCTGGCTCAGAAGCAAGCGCAGCAGTAAGTATCACTTTCAAACAGGGCGACTGTGTGTGCTCAGTGCTGGTTTTCGGTTTGTAGGTGTTTTCAGCATGTCAGTATGTCTACCTAACCGTGTTGTGTGTGTGTGTCTGTGTGTGTGTGTGTGTGTGTGTGCGCGCGCGCGTCTGTGTCTCCATATAGCCAGGACCCGGCTTCTCTGTCTCTACTCAGTATCTCAGACCTGATCCCAGACCTGCAGACTATCTTCTTCTGGATGTCCAACTCAATTGAGATCCTCTACTTTATACAGCAAAGAGCACCAGCGTATACACACAGCATAGAGACACTGCAAGGTACACACACACACACACACACATCCACACCCACAGATCCTGAATGATGAGTGTAGAAACGACTTGGCTGAAGAGTCATTACTCAGCCTGACATCCAGTAGATAGTGATACAGCTGCGTCACCCCTCCCTCTCACTATACATCTCTTAACTATGCCACGATCTCTGTCATCTGCGCACAGGGTCAAAGGAGTCTTTGCTCTCTGCCACCATATCAGCCAATGACGAGGCAATGACTATCTTGGAAGAGGTGATCATGTACACTTTCCAGCAGTGTGTCTACTACATTACCAAGGTAATCCGTCGCGTCTCGTTCATCCATAGAGCCAATTTCAACTGTTTCATGCTTTTTGGGGGGAGGGGTCTCAACAGAAGAAGTAGTGGAGTCAGCCGGAGATGAAAGCACGGATGAGCTTCAGTTGGGATAGCCTCTTAAGCTGATGGAAGCCCGTTTTAGGGGTTGATTTGATGTGATGGCAGTACGTTATTGATTTGGACTTGGCCTTTGGTTTGTAGTGACTGGAGGTCCTCTTTTCTTTATTAGCTTATGTTTGTCGTGGTTTATTTGAAGGACACCTTGGTTCATCCAGTCGTTTATTTGCTCTCAACCTTGACACAATGACACCATTAGACTAGTCACCGGGGTTCAGCTTGTCGTCTACATAACTACGACAGTCTCCAAAATCTGCAGAATGTGAACCAAAGGCAGCATACTGAGGCTGAACAGAAGGGGTTGGAAGTGAACTGACCCCTGAGGAACTCCACGTCACAAACACAAGGCCAGATTCATAACCTCCACTGGTCACCAAATAGCACTGACATCCAATGGGACCACAACAACAACAACCTTACAGTTTATCACTTTAGACTCTCATAACAGCCATGTCTCTACTTTGGTGAGAGTGAAAGCATGAGTGAAACAGTCCCCTGGAGTTGATTAAAAGCACTTTCAACCACTTTTTGGCCAACCAAGGCAGATTTAAGAGGTCTGTAGCTGCTTAACAAGGAAGCATCCAGCATGTTCTTTTTTGAGAGTGGCTTAATGGCAGCTACTGCAGGGATTTAGCAATTGTGCCTGATTGAAGTGAGTGACTTATTAACTTCTGCAGATCAGAAACACAACAGATCAGAAAAACATCAGATGGCACTGTGTCCAGACAGCATGTAGGTGGTTACAGACGCTGAAGTGTTTCTTCTACTGGATTCCATTTTGACCCGGCGACTGCATCAGTTTATTGTTTGTGAGTGTTCATGCTCATGGATTGGATCTTCTCTCTGGAAGTCACACAAAGTCATGCCATTGTCATCATTGCAGATGCGTGTTGCTGTCTAGCCCCGAATAACTCACAGTTAAAATGACAAATGAATAGGTTTAGTTTTAGGGGCTTTTCTCCACCAAGAGATGACCCTTTGAGATGACCAGATCCAGGGTTCGTGCGGGCTCAAGTGTCAAGAAGAGGTTGTAGTCGGTGCCAATAACTGACTAGGGACTAGAGATTGGAGATTAGAAAGGAGATTCATCAGTCCTCAATAAATATTAGCAGGCAATCTCACAAAGTATACCTGATTTAGTCACTCACACACACATGGACTTCAACAAAATGTACATATGTGTGTGTGTGTGTGTGCGCGTGCTTGTCTCCGTTTCTCTAGGCTCTCTACGTAGTGTTACCGGGCTTGTTGGACTGTAATCCATTCCCAGTCGACAGCTCTGAGCCCTGCTGGAAAGGCGGTGTCGGGTTTCCTGAACCTGTACGTAGGGTCCTGCAGGTAAGCGCGCGTTGATCGCAGTGCAGTTCAAGTGGTCAGGGTCACGAAAACGGCTGAATTATTGATCGGCCATTGACTGTCAAGAAACCTGGATGAATTACCTCCAGTCAGACACATTCTCTGTGCTCGATGATATATAAGGTTTTCAGTTTAAGTGCACTGCAGTTTTACTCATTTGAAATGCAGTTTTTACCTGGTCTTAAAAACAGTCTCCACCCAATACTTTTGCATCTGTATGGCCTGCATGAGCAGACGAGTGAAACAGTCATTCTTTATGTCTGTTTATGAAGTGTATATCTTTCCCTAGGTGTGGTCTCACAGTGCATCATGGTACAGTACTTAAGCCTGTTTGATAGCATTTTTTTCATGTGCACATGAAAACCAATCATCCAGACTGAGAGCTGTTGTTCGGAAAGTGTGTGAGTTTTGTATTTGTTCTGTGTGCGTGTTCATCAGCATGTCACCCGTGTGCAGGTATTCCAGAATGCCCAGGAGCTTTTGCAGAGCTACCAAGTGCACCCGGAGATTCAGGCTCAGATGTTTGCCTACCTCTTCTTCTTCTCCAATGTGTCCCTCTTTAACCAGCTGATGGACAAAGGTAGGATGAGAGCCACGCTCACCCTCCTCTCCCTCAGGATTTGTACGGCTGTTTGCACGCGTGTGTGCGTGTGTGTGTGTGTGTGTGTGTGTGTGTGCTGGAGAGTGAGTGTCCTTGCGTCCTTGTCAGCATTTTGACAGTGACTAACCCAGATTTGTCCTCAGTGCCCTTTTTCTGTCTGCATTGCCCCCTCCTCCTCCTTGCCTTCCTTTCCTTCCATCTGGCCATGAGGGGGGGGGGGTGGGGGGTACAAAGAAGTAGAGGTGGGATTGGACGGAGTGGAGAGAGAGGGGCTGGAGGAGGAGTGAGGGGGCGAGAGGAGAAGGACAGAGTGAAGGGTGAAAGACTGTACAGCCACTCAGTGGTCTCGATGACCTTCGCCATGCTCTCTTAGCTTGTCTCTGAACGGAATATAGTCACTCAGCAACAGCTACGTGTATGTGTTGCTCTGCTCCTCACTCCCGGCCCCCTCCCACCCTCCCTTTGTGTCCTTAGCTACACGTATACACACTCACACAGCCCATGTGTCTTCATTAGGCAGTGCAGACAGCAGAGATCACATGTCTGGCCGAAGGAAGAAGGAGAAACACCTTTATATTCATGCGGAGGCTCCCCCCCCGTCCCCCGCCTCATCTCAACCTCCTTCTCTCCATCTGTCTGCCCCCCCCCCTGCCGCCTCCCTCCCTCTCTCTCTCTCTCTCCCTCCCTCGCTCCCATTTTTGTCACTCATTTCTATTTCTCCGCCGACGGTGTCCATGGTAACAGTGGAGCGAGTTTATAGCAGGTAGCGCTGACGTTTGCACTGGGCGCTCTGAAACGCACACTCCCACGCAGAGCGCACCAGCACTTACAGGCAGCGGGGGCAGAGAAGCCGAGGTGGAGCTGGTGCGCTGCAGAGGCCCCTTGCCCCCTCGTTTGGCAATGTACGGAGGCTTCTCTTCCTCCCCCCCCCCCCATACAGTACGTGTTCGTAAACCAGCTGCTGCAAAGCATTATGACGCCCTTTGCTAAGGGGTTAAGTGATGTCTCGTCTCCGCGTTGCCCCACACGTAGATTACTGTATGCCCAGACATAAGCCTATTACACAGGGGAGGCTACGTGTGTGTCACTGCGTGCATCCGAAACATATGGCGGAATATTTGAAGGGGTACGTGGGTATGTATGCGGCCGCGCATGCCCCTTGCTGCATTAAGCTTCCCGCTGTGTCTGAGAGAACATGCTAAGAGAACATTTGATTTTAACACCAACTAAACAAACACCAAAAAACACGATTTCAGACCAGATTCATAATCCTGTGACAACTCTGAACTACATCGCTCTGTCCTACCCAGAAGCCCGGGTGGGTGGGGGCTGAATCACAGCTAAAGCGCGGCTTTGAACAGCAGATTGTTAAACTGTGGGATGCTAGCAAGTTGCCGCAAAACTTGCTCTTAGTCGGATGTGATGCAGAGAGAGAAAGGAGTCCAGCGGGTGAGGCAGGACGCATGCAGAGTACTGGTCTCTGTCAGCTGAGCCCTTCTGCAGCACTCCATTGGTATTCTGGAAAGAGCAGCCGGCAGCCGGCTGCAGCCAGTGTTTTACTCACTTCAATATCGGCTTCTTCGAAGGTGGTTCTCTCTCAGCCAGACATGCACTGAAAGAGTCCAGCGCAGCCTCTGATGAAACGTGTGCCTGTGTGTGTGTATGCAGGTCCTTCGCGGGGCTGGTTCCAGCGCTCCAAGGTCCTGCAGATCCAGGCGTGCTTGCGGATGGTCATGGAGTGGGCCAGCAGATCTGGCCTGGGACACCTGGCCGACAAATTCTTCACGAAACTCAACAGCACCGTGTCCATCCTGGCCACTGCCCCCCAGCAACTCACACAGGTGCCACGCCCACTGAGACACACACACACACCGACACACCCTCAGGCCTGCATCGATGGTCGTACTTCAAAATAGCAGGGAGCTTCATCAGATTGTGGAGACTTTCATTTCAATCTTTAACAAAGACTTGAGTCGATTGGTTGATTGGTATAACATGGTAATGACTCTGGTGTTGAACACCCCTCCTGCAGAAGTGCAGTTCATGAAGCAAGGTTGATGAGTGATTGATGGATGGCATCTTTGAAAAGCGTG
The DNA here is from genome assembly GCA_029224185.1 of Karalla daura. NCBI lineage: Eukaryota > Metazoa > Chordata > Actinopteri > Chaetodontiformes > Leiognathidae > Karalla > Karalla daura. Next base: position 27,030,467 of record CM055189.1, read on the forward strand.
CAAATAGCTGCGCGTTGTTTCGCCCCCCCCCCGGGACTGCATGCCTGCGTTTCGTAAGCGCAGCCTGCCAGGACTTGTGTGTGACCGCCCCCTTCCCCCTCTTGTCCGCGTACAGTCCAGCTGGAGAGCTCTGTCCAGTGAGCATCCCTCCCTGAAGCCTGTCCAGATGCACAGGATTCTCACCCAGTACCAGCTCACAGCCGAGATAGGCCCCGTCCCAGCATGGCAGCCCAGCAGTGAGGACGAGGCCTACATATACAGGACAGGTCAGTGTGTGTGTGTGCGGGGGGTGGGATTAATGATGTCACTGTGCACAGATGAGATAACATCAGTGTGTGTGTGTGTATGTGTGTGTACCTATTTAGTGGACCTCCTGGAGAGCTTTGAGAACCACCCTCCCATAGTGCTGCCCAGTGCGGGCTTCAGAGTGGACCTGGACAGCGAGTGCGTGGAGGACAGCATCTACCGACAGCTGCTCTACGTCCGCCACTACCTGTGGGGGCTGCGAACCAAGACGCAAGCACACAGCAACGCCCCCGGCGTGCTGCACACGCACTCCAATGGCACCAACACAGCCGACTGGCCCGAGGTTCAGGTCAGAAGACACGCGCACGCACGCACGCACACACACGCGCACGCACGCACACACTTACTGTCAAATGCACACACCTAGCAGTAATCCCGGCCATGTGCCTCAACAGCTGTGGTTGTTGAGGAGTTACTCATAATCCCATAAATGAAAGACAAAAACCCTCTACTCCAGCCAACGGGCACACGCATACACACACTCACTCACAGAAACCTAGACATGGTTAAATCATGGGTAATCTGATTAGTCGTTAGGCTCTCTAATTAGTGGGAACGGCTGACTAGACCATAATCCCCAGTGTTACTGCACCCTCCTATGTACACATACAAGTATATACAGAAACACATGCTCTGTGCATTGACAAATGTGTGATATTAGCGACGTGTCTAGAAGACATTGTCCTTGATTGCTGAGCGGGTCCCTTGTCTTGTATTCCAAAGTCTTCTTCTTGTCCCGTCTTGACACACAGAGGGAGCTCCTGGCTCCGGTCCACACCAGCCCCCGCTGTGGGGGTCCCGGGGACGAGGCGGAGACAGGAGAGGAGAGGGGCCGGGACAGACCTGCAGGTCAAGCACACACACACAGCCTCAGGAGGAACGGCAACGTTCACCACCCCCGGGCAACAAACCCAGACCCGTCCTGCCTGCTGACCCCTCCCAACACTCCGCTGTACCCAGAGGGGGGAGGAGGAGGAGGAGGAGGAGGAGGAGGAGGAGATCTGGGGCTGGGGCCGGGGACGGGGCCCATCTTAGGCCCCAGCAGTCAGACGAACGGCTGCATCAGCAGGACTGTGGCCGACTGTAAAAAGGCAAATGGACTGATCACCAACGGGCTGGAAGGTAGGCTGACCCCCCCCCCCCCCAGGAGCTGAACAGAGCAACACAAACACATCAGCAGTTCACCGCCATCTGTGCCCTCACAGTCTTCCATCAGCACCTTGCAGCGCAGCCTCAGACGACACGCGCTTTTGTTATTTTGTCCACCCCAAAAACGATGCGAACTCTACGTTTTCTCCTCCGATCATTGATTGACAACCATCTACTGAGGCCATTCCCTCCAAATGTAATGAACGTGTAGACGGGTGGGGAGCTAGATCCCTCGGGCAGGTTCCCGCTCACGGCCTTAAGGCATGGCAGTCTCGTTGCAGGAGTTCAATACGGTATACACAGAATCTGTATGTGTTATTGCCAAACAGTTCCAGACTGTGAGAGGGGTGGCAACAGCCAGCAGCAACATGTACAGTGCGTTACACCCCTAATACATAGCGTTACAGTGTCTGGACGAGTCCTCCCTACAGAAAGATCAGCATCTAGGCACGGCAGAGCAATATGTCCAACGTGCATGTTCCGATGAAAATAAGACAAGTGAATGTAAGACAGGGGGACGTTTCAGCGACATCAGTAGTGCCTCAAAGACACCCAGTCAACCTTGAATCAAGCTCCAGTTCGGGTGCGAGTGCATCGCTGTGCACAGCCGCGGCAGACAGCTGTTCTGTGCTGAAAGCTCCGACGGGCCCACTGTTAACCGACCGCGGAGCGGCACATGGCTGCAAAGCGGATGCAGCAACAAGCTGTTGAAAGCGCCCCCACCCTGCGTGCCCCCCCCCCCACCCCCCACCCCACACACACACACAGGCCGCGTTCCTCCCATCGGACACCCTACCGCGGTCTGGACTCGGTGCATCCGAGCTCGGCGTTTCTCCGACTATTCCCATCCATGCATGCAGCACTCTGTGCAGCGCCACCTGCAGGCTCTAGCCAGCAGCGCATCTGTGCGTCACATCAGTTCCCCATCAGAACATCAGTTCCACATGTGGTGTCTGCGTGTGTTTGTCCGTGCGCCTCTTCTGCACACCTCCTGTGTTTGTCAAAGCCCACAGCTAGACCCTGTGTGTGTGTGTGTGTGTGCGTGCGCGTGTGTGTGTGCGTGCGTGCGTGTGTCTGTTTTGTACGTTTCGCTGTCCGTGTCCCCTGCAGGGTGTATTAGTGGGTGTGAGTTTCCTTTCCCTGTGTCCTACCCTGGCGCCCCTCCCCTTCCTGATGACTTGTGTGTGGTGTTTGTAGTGGAACTGGACAAGGGACCGTACGGCCTGGGCATGGGACTCATAGACGGCCTGGTGAGTGGCGCGACGACCCGGGCTCAACACGCGTTTGCCTCTGTGATTCAGTCGCTGTACTAAGGGATGGTGAGCAGTGTGGTATAGGTATAGGTGAAACGGACTTACCTACGAGCACAGTTAGAAGCGTCAGCCTCTGTGAGCCACTGCTGATAGGATAACGATAGCAAGAGTCACCTGGACTGTACTCATAGTGATCAGGTATGCCTTCCTAGTTTTCTGGCTTTGATTCTCCCTATTGGAAATGTCAAACCTCTACAACTACTCCTCAGCCAGTCCACTGCCCTGTGCTTAAAGCAAGCAAGCAAGCAAGTGCTTTGGCAGCCTCCTCCAAGTAGGACGTGGTCCAAACGGCAAATACAAGCAATCCAGGCGTTATGTTTTACTAGATTTGTTTTGGCGTCCTCTCCGATTACAGCCATTCACGTTTTAAAAGTGTCCATTAGCAAACAGATTGGTGCCGTGTTGCCACAGCAGATCACCCACGTGATTGGATTGTTATGTTAAGAGGAATACAACACAACAGTGGCGTAGCGCATGTCCAACCTCTTTTACCGTCACACGTTGCCCGTACCGTCTTTTGAGGCCTTTTAAGTGTTGTGCCTGACGCTCACTAATGCCCCAACTGTGCTGCCTCCCGCTGCCAGCACACTCCTCTCAATGCCCCGGGCATTTACATCCGGACGCTGATCCCCGACGGGCCCGCCGCCTCCGACGGCCGCCTGAGGATCGGCGACCGCATCCTGGCCGTGAACGGGACCAGCCTGATCGGGGCCGACTACCAGAGGTAGGCGCGCGGCGCCCCCTGTGGCCGAGCGGAGGGCTCCTCCGTAACCTGTAACCTGACTCCCCTCTCTCTCTCTCTGTCTCTCTCTCTCTCCCTCCTCTCTGCTGGTGACCCCCGGCAGCGCGGTGGACCTGATCCGTCTGGGCGGGGGCCGCCTGCGCTTCCTGGTGGCCAAGTCGGACCCCGACGTGTCCGAAAAGATCAGCGCCTCCTCCTGCTGACCTCCCCGGGGCTGGGACGCCCGGACGCACCGCCCCCCACACACACACACACACTGCATGAGATGCGGAGGTGGAAACGGTGGTCCCGTCAGCACAAAGCCGAGCGATGGAAGCGGACCGGCCACCCCGGGCCTCTGCTCCCCCGGCGGCCACATCCGTTTCCCCACACACCGACTGGCCAGCTAAGTCGAGCGGGTCCCGGGCCAATGTCAGGGGTGCAGTCTGTGGTCTCAAAGCACAGTAGGTTGTAGGATTTTACTAGTCTCCCGTCAGCCCTCAGAGCATGCGTGCACACTGGACTCCCCCCCCCCCCCCCCCCCCCCCCCCCCCTCTTTTTAGAGTCATTTGTATCATATCCTGCGACATGAAGCAGCCCCCGGCTCTCAAAGGGGCCGCGTTGGCTGCCAACCGAGACCGTACGGATGTCTTTTACAGTGGAGTCTTTTCTAAATGGCAGCTCCTAAGGTGCTGTCAGACTCCGGATGTCTTCAGCCCTGCGACCGAGCAGCAAACTGAATGTCGAGACACCCCTGACCCTGCGCGGACACACGCGCAGCCCCTTTGCTTCACTCCAGAGGTTCCGATGCTAGACCCCGGGGCATGCACACCACTTTCGGTTGTGGATATATGCCATATTTATCTGCTGTAAATACTCTGTATATATTCAACGCCCGCCTGCATATCGTTTGGAAACTCGGAGCGGACTCGTTTGTGTTGGGGGGATGGGGGGAGAAACGTGGAATTCGTGTACTGCATTTTCAGCCCCAGCCTGCTGTAAAGGACATCGCAGAAACCCTGTTTTCCAGACTGCGAATAGTTTCTAAGCGACGACCTTCTAAAACGCGACTGAACAACCTTGTGAGGGCGGGTATTTGCGTTGGTCGGGCCTCCTCACACAAGTGGTCCCGTTGGCACAACAACAGCTCGGCCTGTCCGCACCCCACAGCCTCGGTCGGGGGACACAAACTCAAGAGGCCAGCCAGATGTGGAGCAGCTGCCCGGACAGAGAGGCCAAGACGGGGCGGCGAGGGGCTGCCCCAGGAGGCGGGGAAGGAGTGTTTCGCAGACTAGAGCTGTGATCAGTCCCGACGGACGAAACGGAACCGAAGAAACGTGTCCGCCTCGGCCACGGCCGTCCAAAACTCCGGACACGCTCTTCAGGCCACGCGCTGAGTCTGGAAACCATTTCTACTTGAATGAGCCAAACGGTGGAGAGGGGGACTCGTTTTAGCACCAATGTTGACAAACGATGGAGAGCGAGACTCGTTTTAGCACCAATGTTGACAAACGATGGAGAGCGGGACTCGTTTCAGCACCAATGTTGACAAACGATGGAAAGCGGGACTCGTTTTAGCACCAATGTTGACAAACGATGGAGAGCGGGACTCGTTTTAGCACCAATGTTGACAAACGATGGAGAGCGGGACTCGTTTTAGCACCAATGTTGACAAACGATGGAAAGCGGGACTCGTCTTAGCACCAATGTCGACAAACGATGGTACTCTGCTGTTCCCGTTGCTTATTTTTTATGAATCCGTCAATGGTTCAGCTTTGGTTTGACCGTCGTGTCTTTTTTTTTAACCCATCCAACTTTGGTTCCTGGGACCCTCACCCCTCTCCGCAGTTCTTTGCAGTACCGCTCTCATTTTGTGCATTCTGAGGTTCGTATGACACTGGGCTCATGCATGTCTGTTCTGTTCATTTATACTGTTCAAACTGACGGTACTTAATAAAGATTGTGGGATATTTGCATTTGACCCCCACTCGAGTCATCCATCCATCCTCCTCCTCCTCCTCCTTCTTGTGTTCGTGTTTCCCGGTGTCCACCTGGTGCTGCGGGGCTCCGCTCAGGCCACTTCCAAAGCACATAGCAAAGCACGCACACACACACACACACACACACACACACACACACACACACACACACACACACACACAGTGTAGAGGGTGGCTAACGCTAGCTCTCATTGAAGACGACGCGGAGGCTTCTGAAGTCAGTGAGGAATTTTAATTTGTGCTACACATTTGAACAAATCACAAAAAAAAACGGGAACATTTAAAAATACATATACTTCTCTATTTCCAGAATGTTTACTTATTGATGACGGCTGTTTTTTTTTTTTGTTTTTTTTACACATAGCAAAATATTTTTTCTTTTTGTTTTTTCTCCAAACGTGAAAAAAATACCTCCTAAATAGCTTTGTCATTGAGCGGATAGAGCAGCATACAATCATGAGGCTTCTCTTTTTTTTCGTTTTTTTTTTTCTTTTTCCTCCTCCTAATGTGCAACGACGGTCACCGAGAGAAGCGAGAAGGCGGGAGAGAGACGGGGGGGGGGGGGCGGAAAGTGCTGATGGATGCAATCAAGGCGGCGTCCGCGATGAGACGCGAAGGCGTCTCACCCGCGATGCCGAAGGCGGAGGCCGCCCAGCTGAGGAGAGGGGAGAGGTAGAAACGAGAGAGAGAGAGAGAGAGAGAGAGACAGAGAGAGACAGAGACAGAGAGAGCGAGACAGAGAGCGAGACAGAGAGAGCGAGAGAGCGCAAGAGAGAGAGAGAGAGAGAGAGGAGGGGGAGAGTAGTGAAAAGGTGTGGGAGGTGCGGTAAGAGAAAGCAGGAGAGACGAGAGCGGTTGAGAGTTCATGGTCGCGTTGGTCCCGCCCTTGCCCGGGTCGACGTGGTGCGGACCTGCCGTGGCTGTAGTGTGGCGCGCTAACAGTCTGAGGTGACGCCGAGGACGACTACGGGGCTAGAAAACGACCGCCACGACACGCGCGCGGCCCAAGTACTTTAAGGCTTCGAGGATTATCACGATAATGCTTCCTGTGCTAAGACGAACGGAACGAAACAAAGACGTCCCGCGCCTCCTCCCGCCACTGCCGAGACAAAGAGGAGACGAAAGGACAACGAAAAAAACACGATAAAAACAATCAGTTTGTCTACGTTTAGGTTAGCTCCACTTCAAACAACTCCAACTAAATGCCTCCGTGTTGCCCCCCACCCCACCCCCCCACCCCCCCCGGCGGCGCCGCCCCCGGGCTCCTTTCCCCCCGGCCCTGCGTCCACGCCGCTGGGCCCCGGCCTCGTCGGTGCTCTGCGGAGACGGCGAGGGAGCGGCGCCTCGCATTCTGCCGCCCCGCGCCCACGCCCCTCGCCTTTCTCCACCGGCAAACCTGGGGGGGGGGCGGAGCAAAGCCTCCTCCCGGGCAGGCCCAGCTAGCAAACTGCGGCCAGCGGGTGTGTGTGTGTGTGTGTGTGTGTGTGTGTGTGTGTGTGTGGTGAGGATTTGGACCGAGCCCGTGTGAATGCAGATCCACAGGGAGAGGGACACTACCGTACTTGTCTCAGCATTCTGGCCGGGGCAGACTTCCCCCTCCCCCCTCCGCCCAACATGGAGGGAAGGGGGACGGGGCCCGCTCTCCTTCCGAATCCCGAAAGGCTGAAAAACAGGCGAGCCCTCCCCCGCGCAGACCCCCCCAGGTGCACGAAAACGTTGCTCTGTTCTGCGCCTCGAAAGAGTACGGTCGCATCCTTAACAGTCGCCCCCTCCCCAGGAACCCGGCCTGGGTTGGCACGGGCCCAGCGCTCACTCATTCCAACTGAGTGAAACTTAACACACCCACTCTGATCGTCACAGTTTCTTCTGTAAATGGCGCCCCCCTCCCCCCCCCCCCCCCCCCCCCCCCCCTCTTTCGGACCTCTGAACACACACACGTTCCCTGGTTTGAAATGGGGGGGGCCGGCGACTCGACTCAGAAGTGCGGGAGGGGGTGAGTTCTTTGGCCTGAGAGTGACCGACGCGTCTGATCCATCGACGGGAAGGGTTCGTGTCGGAGAGATGCTGCACGACATCGACATAGAAATCACCCCAATATGCATAATGCTCTCATACTTGTAACGTGGTTACGACCCTGATTGCGAGATAGTCGGAATGCGGAGCAGCTTTCCACAGCTTTGCCAGTCTCCTGGTCGGACTAGTCTAATTGAGAATAGGCTTCCATTTCCAATCGATCCATGGAAAAAAAAAAACGTGAAGTAGAACGAAATAATACCCCCGTATTATCTGACGGGGTGTACAAAGCGTGACGTTTCGCTGCGATACTTTTTCCAGAGCGTGCCAACTTCTTTTGAACGAAGGGGCCGTTGAAGTGTCAGTGTGAACGGTGGATTGCGTTAAAAAAAAACGTAAAGCTAAAAAAAAGTCCCGAAAAGGCGGACTTTTTTACATTCAGAATGGATTTGAACGTCTCCGTTGATTTTTTTCTTTTGACCAATATGCATGCTCCTTACGGATGAATTCCCTTCTCTTGAGAGAGGCTGGCCGCGGCGGCTGCAGCAGTCACATCCAATGAGTGGAAAAGGCAGTGAGGGGACAGGAGGGGGGGGGGGGGCGGCTGCCCACCGGTACCTGGGGCTCACTTCCTGGCCTCGTGGCTCTGTGACGTCATGGCGACGATGACGGGCTGCTGGGCAGGCGGGGCCGGATGCGGGCCGGCCGCGGCGCCGCCCTCGTCCTCCATCTTCGGCCGCTTGGCCTGGGGCTCGCCGAGCTGCTCGCCCGGGCTCTCGCCACTGGGCTGTCTGTTCACCAGCACCGGGGGGGAGCTGGAGGCCTGGGCGGCCAGGATCTGCAGGGGACTGCTCAGGCCTGCAGAGCAAACACGGGCGAGCGGCTTTAGGCCTCAGAGGGGGCACTTGCCGTCCTCAAACAGTGAGCTTGGATCGTCGCCGTGGCCTACCTGATGCGTTAGCCAGGCTGGTTACTGTGGAGACGGCAGCAGCGGCGCTGTGTTTGCCGTTCTGGGTGACAGGACGAACGGGAAGTTGATGTAGACCTGGGACCAGGCTCCTCGCCTCCCCACCATGCACGACACTGTCCACAGTCTGGATGACTCGCTCCCTGCTCAGCTGGGCGTCTGCTACCACAACACACACACACACACACACACAGATCACTACAGCGGTGTTCAACTTGAGGATGATATCATCTCTGGAGCCCTGAATATGCCCAACCCTGACCCTGTGTCTGGGGTCAGTCAAAAGGTGGTACAACAGAAGCTGTCATCCACGCATCCATTACTACTCCTATCCAACATATCGGAGAGTGAAACGCCACGACACCGATGTACCTCTGAGCTCGCTGTTGCCTTCAGCTCCTCCCACAGAGGGGACATTGTAACCGTTGGGCGGGTTGGAGGTCATGGGGCCGCTGGTCACCACCCGCAGCGTGGTCACAGACGACTGAGGGAGGATGTGGATGGGCTGGACCTGGCCTCCGCCCCCTGGCACTAAAGCCAGGGCTTTGCCTGGGCCAGAGGGCAGGACCGCAGGATGCGGGGGCGCAGCCATGATGACATGCTGGGCACTGACCGGAGATCCTACACACACACACGCGCAGGAACGACGTTAGCGCCTCTGACGGGGACCTTGTTTGTGCGTGTTTGAGCGCGCGGTGCCGAGCTCAGGCTGACCTGGGGCGCTCTGGGAGTACCTGTACTCAGGTACAGAGGCCAGTTTGGTGGCCAGCTGCTCGTGGTGATCATGGGAGATGGGAGAGCCCTCCCGGCTCAGGCTCTCGGGCGTCTGCAGCCCGCTCGATGGAGGAGACAGGAGCCCTTGGTGGGTCGGCGACGCGGGGGCACTCCTGAAAGACGAGGAGCGACAACATTTCAGGCGGTCAATCGGCGCAGCGGGAGATTTTCACTTCATGGCCAGCTCCGTCACTGCCAGTCTTCGGCTGAATACGTTCACCCGGACATTAGACTTACTTTGTCCTATCCAATCAAATGATAGCCAGGAGCAGAGGGAAAAGTGGAGAACGGAGAAAGAGTTAACCCGGTCAAGACAGAGGGGACAGTGAGTGAGTGAGTGAGTGAGTGAGTGAGTGAGTGAGTGAGTGAGCCCTGCCATGCCAGTGGGGCCACAGAGGCCCTCTTACCGAGAGGACAGAGGTCCGAACGGTGTCCTGAAGCAAGCCACCCCTCTCTGCCGTCTTTTCCTGAAGGCCTGCTCCACCAGCTTGCCCTCGGAGGCCGAATCCACGCGCCAGAAGCTCCCCTTCCCCGGCTCATCCTGAGAGCGGGCCACTTTCAGGAAGTAGCGGTTCAGAGACAGGTTGTGTCTGATCGAGTTCTGGAAGGAGGCCAAACAGGGGGGGGGTCACAGGAGTGCAAGTACGATATTAACCAACTGTCTCCATCTCTTGTGAATGACAGGGACCGTGGCCGCAACTAGGAGAGAGCCCGTACCTGCCAGCCCTTGTCTGCAGTGCGATAGTAGGGGTAGTGTTTGGTGATATGGGCGTAGATGCCGCTGAGGGTCAGCTGCTTGTCTGGAGCAGACGAGATGGCCTGGACAATCAGCTGTGCATAGGAATACGGCGGCTTGGACTCGTCCTAGACAAACAAGACACGGGCGTTATTTAGCGCAGGCGTCCCGCGCGGCGGCGGCGGCGGCGGCGTCCATCGAAAGAGGCTCTTCGTGCGGGCCGCTCACCTTGGGACTGTCTCCGCCCGCGGACTCGCCGCGCTGCTCGCTCCCCCCGCCCCTCTGCTCGGCGATGCTCCGCCTCTGCTCCGAGACGGCCTTGGCGGCGTACTCGGCCGCCAACTGCAGGTCAGAGGTCACGTTGCGGCCGTAGCGATACCCGGACGAGCCGGCGCCTCGGGGGCTGGCCGGACAGGAGTTGGGAACACTGCGGGCGAGAGCAAAGACCTGGGGAGTGATCCGCATCGATGGTCACTGGTGCCCGCTCGCACCGGCTCCTTTGCCGACAGGGCTGCAGTGGGCAGCATGCTCCAAACAGAGGTCAACCAGCTATGTGCTGCGTGATGATGTCCCCGCCCACAGCCCCCGCTGATTGGTTTCACAGCACAAATGGCAGCCAATCAACACTGAAGCCTGTGGGGTAAGCTGGATAGATAGCATGTTCAATTCCACCGTAGCGACTACCACTTCTGAATGCCAGTCATTGGTTTTCTTGAGCCGACCGACCTACGCGCAAGTGCTTCTGAAAGCTACGTGTAGACCACTTCACAAACTGGAGTAGGAACCGGACACCAAAAGTTCGACATGTTACAATGCACTGTGAATAAAGTCAAGGACAGAGGTTGTCCAAGGTGGATCCCCTGCCTTCACCCCATGGGGGCCGCACAAAGGCCCCGGCAGGCCCCTGTGTAACCAGTGGCTAGGAATCGGGGAAGGTAATGCGTGGCTGGACCAACAGACACAAGGCCGACCCCTTCGCGCGATTGCAAAGGGCGACTGCGGCTCCGATTCACAAGGTCCAGAGCACAGAGTGATCCGGGGGGGGGGGGCAAAATGCTGAAGCGCCTGTCAATTTTTAACTAGCTTTTATCTGGTCCCGTTGAGTGAGGGAGCACAGGAAAAATCCGGTAACTTACATAACGCACACCTGCCTCTGTTAGCAAAGTAAACACCGCTTTTTCTCGGAGAGTCAGTGTGCTTTGATTTGCTTGTAGCTACAGAGAAGCGCGGAGACAAAGCAAGCGACACACACACACACACACACACACACACACACACACACACACACACGAGTTTGTGTTTTTTGGCTGAGAAAACTGCGCTGCGGGCTGCGCTCTGAAAGTGGCTTTGTATGCTCGGTCTTGAAAAATGAATGAGGACGAACAAAAGACTTCTCATGCCGCCCCGAGGAAATGTTCGATATAAGTGCGTGTGCACTTCTGCGGCGCGAAGGGCTACGTGTGGCTCCATTTTGCCTCAGCAACAACCATTTTAGCCCACGCGCACGTGCACACGGGCCTGCAGCTCAAACGGGAATGATGAGGGGACCGGGAGAATGCTTTTACACTCAATTTGTCTCAGTTGCCGAACAGGAAAAGTGAGACTTGCTTGTGTTAGGTTAACGCGTGTCTCCTCGCACAATGCGCCGCACATGGTGTGTGTGTGTGGGCACCGGTGAATAGGGACACCCAATAATCTGCCCGAAAAAGGCCACGGTGAAAGTGGTGGAGGGATGTATGAGCAAGTGTCCATACTATCTGTGTGTGTGTGTGTGTGTGTGTGTGTGTGTGTGTGTATCCACGTGCATGAGAACAGGAGCCGAGGGGTGAGAGGGAGGGGTAAGGGGCTCTGTAAAAAGGAAACCACGAATGGACGGAAAAACGGCCTACAGGCAAAACAATCCGCCCGGCAGCCAATCACGCGGCACGAAGCTGTAGCCATTCCATATAAGGCAGGCAGACGCGGGCCGACATTGGTGGGACGAGGGGTGCAGGGGGCCACGCTGGCCAGCAGAGGGCCTACGGCGTGTCGCCATGCTTGGCAAGCAGCAGCACATGCTGTATACATTTATAGAGCAGTGATTTCCAAACATGTGCCCTCGCAGCTCAGGAGGCGGTTTCTCTGTCAACACACACACAGACACGCGCACACACACACACACACACACACACACACACACACACACACACACACACACACACACACACACACACACACACACACAGACAGAATCACCATCATCCATGGAATGAAACTGAGATCGGTAAGAGAAAACACTGGCCTTTAGCGCACACCTGGGCCCGACACATTTGAGTTCGGGGCCGGCCGGCTCCCAGTGTTCGGTGGCCTGAGATAACGCCGCTATGGCGGACCGGCACTACAAGTGAAACTAGCCAACGGACTAAGAAAAGGATTCATTAACTTTTTTTTTTTTTTAATTCGCCATGTCAACAGGCTTGACTCGGAGTCGGACGCAAGTGGACCCCTGCAATTACCCCAAGCTTCCCGGCCAAATCTGGACAGTGTGCCTTCTGTTTGATGCGCATAGTACACACACTGACACGAGCCCATGTTTGGGCTCGGCTCGGTGTGCGCGCGTGTGTGCGTGCGTGTAAGTGGGGGCGTCTCTCTCTTTACCTGATGGTGCCCGTGGGGGAGGGCAGTGGCGAGCCGAAGGCCCTGATGTGCTCCTCGTGCTGCTGCATCGTGGGAATGCTGATTTTGAGTGGCGAGATGTTGGGCAACAGCGGCCGCGGGGGGAGAGAGGGCTGCTCCCTTTCTTTGTGCTCCTCGGGCTCCAGGAGTGACATGAACTGGATCTTGATGACTGTGCTGGGGAAGCGGAACACACACCTGGACGGACAGGACACACGGAGACGAGGTCTGGTTAGCGCCACGCACGCCGTCCAACACCGCTCCCACGGCAGGAGCCCCCCTAAGCACACGGTCTGTCGCAGGATGTCGCAGGAACGGACACCTTCGTGTGCTTTCATCTTCACACAGCCGAGCCGTCTCCGCGTGCTGCCACGGATCGGGTGATGGGAACAGTACGATTAGCATTCTCAGTTCTCCAAAGCTGAAATGCTGTGCGCGACGGGGCTGAAACGGACAGTGGCTTGAGTGAACTGGCACAACGATTGGGAGAAAAGGAAAAAAAAAATCGTATGCGAGTGAATTCTTTCTGAATGTGATGCTAGCTGCAAGCGGGGGACAGAGCCACTGTCATAGGTCAGCAGTCGTAAGAGATGGAGGGAGGGTCTGAATTTCGCTCATGCCCGTGGTATATTTCACTCAACGTACGAACCGTCACCCAATTGGGCCCTTGTAGTGTGAACACCTTATGAAATTGCACTTCTTTCAGTGGAAATGGACAAAAAGGATGCATGTGCCATTTTCAAAACAAGTACAGTATCACTGTAGACCAAGTTGGTATAAGGTGAAACCAAAAGTAGAATGAGTGTGATCTGCTCACAGAGGAGTCCAATTATCATTGCAGTGAGCTCAGGCTCAGGCCTGCACATGAGACAACATAACCACAGCACCACAAATGTGCCGTGAACACTCTGAGACACCTACACGCGTTCACACTACAAACGCAGGGGAACGTTTCCGTCTTCTCTCTGTAATTTGTCTACTGGAAAACTGCGGCTAGCCGATCCAACGCCGGATCCACGCAGGGTCTGTCCCGGGCTCTGGAGGGCTCATCCTGCACAACTGCCTCCACGCTGAAAAGGAACAAGAGCTCCGGCGAGGACCGTTAAAGCTGTGCACACATTCACCATTGCTGGCTCCATGCCTCAGTGGGCTGGTCTATTGGGCCAGAATTCAACTAAAAAAAGCCTTTATAGTGGAGATGGCTGACAGTTGCATCGCTCCACTCAAGTAAAAAAAAAAAACCAAAGGCTGAAGTCCAGCGCAAACTGCACAAACAGTGGGAGAGATTTGAAATCTAAAATTCGATCAATCGGGAGAATAAAGAATAGTGAGTTTTACAATTTGGTCTGAAGGCAGGGAAGACGCGCAGCTGGTTGTGTTGCGCTTTGGGCAGTATTTGCACTAAAATTAGACCAGCCTCAAGGGATACGCAAGTGCCATTCTTAGAAAGAGCACCATTTCACCCAGTGAATCCGTTGTGATACGTAGCAGTAATATACTGCCAAGCGTTACCATTCGTTAAGCACCAAAGCAGCAAAAAAAAGACACTGCTCGTAAGGCCTCTAAAACGTCGCATTTCTTCCGGGCCATGGCCCAGGGCCAGCAGCGTTCATGTGAACATGGCTGTTTGGTTCCAGCCTGCCTTTGGAAGTCTTGTGTTTACTCCATGTGCTCCGACAATGCGGATGTCATTTCAGGCTCCACTTCCTGCTCAATGTACGACACGCCCCTAAACAGTCCACCAGCCAATCAGACACAGCAAAAGCACAACCCCCCCCCCACCCTCCCCCAACAGACACACACACACACACACACACACACACACACACACACACACGAGTTCCACCCTGTGATTGAAACAAACACAAACACAGCACCAACCTCCAGCTGCTACAGTATTGTGAGGCTGTATTTTCTAACCATACCCTACAGTGGGATACTGGATAACTCACTCAAGGACTTCAGCAGGACGACTAGAAATACTGCCCGACTGCTCCCAACTCTTGCACACAGTCCGGATTTCATTTGCACCAACAAACACTCATTCTAGTTGTTTCGGACGACCTGTACCGCTGCGCTAATTCCATCCGTCGCTGACAGTGGTGCACCAAGATTAAAGCGAATCACACACGTATCCATCATTCCCCCCCACCCCCCCATTTCCTTCCAGTGTGACTGCCCGGACCCAGACGCAGCTCCGCTCAGAAGCATCCGAGCTGCCGGGCTGCGTTTGTTTACACTGCGCTTCACCTGACGGCGTCAAGTTGAACGGCAGCGGCGCGGCCTGGTCGACGTTTGTTGACACGGTCGCTAGCGTCCCAGCGTCGTGCAGTCTGCCGCGGCGTGACGGGGAGCCAGCTGGCCGGCCGAGCAGCCCGGAGCAGCGGCTGCGACACGTTCGCCCGATTCAAACATGTTCAGGGCTAGGCGGGGGCTCTCTGCAAACGGGGGCCCGGGCGTTTCACACACACACACACACACTCACAATATTTTTTTTAAACTACGCGACCATTCAAAGCTTTGCCAGGTCAACCGGAATCGGAGAGTCCTGTTCGCTACGTGCGATAGTAAGACGTCCACCGGTTGAAGTTAAGGTCTTGTGACTACACAGCCAAGTGTTTACCAAGTTAGCACAACCACGCTGACACCTAAAAAGTTATTTGTAAGTTTAAGGCTGTTTTTCAAGCCGAGGCGACTTGTTTGGTGAAGTGGTGCTGTTTGTCGTTGGATGCTGAATGCATTCCATATACGTGAAGGCGTGAGTGTCCCAGCGGAGGCGCTCGGAGCCTGGGTGTAGCAGATAATGCTAAGGCCGCACTCACTCTCTGGGCAGCGGCAGCGGCGGAGCCCCCCTCCGCTGGAACACCCCGTCCACAAACACCCCGTTCTTGCCCAGGCAGCGCAGGGAGAAGCCGTCCGCCTCGTCGTAGCTCAGCTGCAGGTGTCGCCGTGAAATGAAGCTGGAGTGACCCATGTTGATGTCCACGGAGCCGTGAGACGAGTTCCGGCCTATGGTGACCGTCCTCTGCCGCATGACAAACTCAAAGTCCCGGCCCTCGAGTCTGGCCAGGGCCTGCGGGGGAGGACATGCGAGCCGCACCGGGTGAAGCCCAGAGTCGGGGCGGGTCTCCAGCACCGGAGGACCGAGCAGGGCGAGGGAAGACTGGTGATAGGCATGCGAGGTCACCGCGACGCGCACTGGACTGCACGGTGCCGACTGCAGAGCGAGCAGGGCCCGAGCCCCGGTGTCGTCCCGGTAGTCTGCCATCTTCTGTTGGAGGGTCAACACACTCACACTCACTCAGACAGAGAGAGAGAGAGAGAGAGAGAGAGAGAGAGAGAGAAAGAGAGAGGGAGAGAGAGAGAGGGAGAGCTGCTGCAACGTGAGAGTTTGGGGCCAGGACACTTGTTCGCTCCGTGGCTGTCGGAACAACATGGAGTCCGGGTCTTCTCAAGACCGGGACCGGAGTCTCCGCAGGGACGGGACTGTTGTGACGTTCAGGGCCTCGCATCCAGGAATCAGGGTTAGACATGTTAGACCGTACAGACGGACAAGACACTGCCAGACTTGTCCGTGTGTGTGTGTGTATATGTATATGTGTGTGTGTGTATATATATATATATATATATATATATATATATATATATATATATATATATATATACATACATACATACATACATACATACATACATACATACATACATACATACATACATACATACATACATACATACATACATACATACATACATATATAGATAGATAGATAGATTTTATATATATATATAAAATCAATATGTTTGTCACAATTTGTGTCGATGAATATTATCAGCAGTTCTCATTATTATCAACAGCCTGTCCGTAGGCAGGTACAGTAGGCAGGTACAGTACACCACAGAACTTCCACCCATATTGCACATCGATTGCTTTGCATCAGGTATACATAAAGGTCTTCAAATGTTTTTTTTCCAGATATGTTGACAAACGTCCTCAATAGCTGTGTTAGTAAACATAGAGGTAATGCACCGGGACAACGAACATAAAAAGCGACCAACAATATTCCAGAATAAATCGTTTATAACATCCCATAGTGTCATGGTTCTTGTCCTTGAACGCCTCACATCGGTGGATAGCTTAGACTGGTGGATAGGCTGTGGTTTATGACGTCACACGGAGGAAACTTAGGTTGGGTTCACTGGCACATCAGTTCCTGGAGATGTGTTCTCCAAGGCATTATCCATTTATACTCACCGTGGGCACTCCTCAGATACGAAAAGGTATCGGTCTTTCTCAGTAGGATTACTGGATTTCAGTTCTGAAATTAAACCAGTACCAATTGGCCCGTGAATCAATAGAGAATATGGAAGCTCAAAGGTTGGATTTCACCAGTTACAGGTACAAGAAAAACTTTTACAACTTTTAAGCTAAACTGTGGGCCTTGAAGCAGGCCAGAAAGTCATGGTGCATTTCATTAACAGCATCGGTGCAACATCAGAGATTTGAAGTAATTTCATAGGACAGCCGGAAGAATTTTCTCTGCCTCTGCCTGAGGAACATGTGGTGTCTGCAGGAGTGCCGCTCTGCCAACCTCTGAGTTTTTCTTTTTCCTTTTTTTATCTCTACCCTCTGTTTATAAACATGGAAAGAACAAGATGGCTGAGAAACTCGGATAATGGATCTGTGAAGGAGTGGGAAGCACATGGAGAAAACCCGCAAACAGACCGTCCACCGGGGGGCGATATTGCCACATAGACGTACTTAGGTCTGACGACGTGTCCTCGACGCTTTATTTACAATTTTAAAAACACAGCAACAATGTTATTGCCAGGAGTGTTAAACACTCAGGGTAACCTAAGACATTTTAAGTTATAGAGAAATTAAAAATATAGTCTTTTTGAGATCGGATAAGAAAAGTGTTTTTCATCCACAAAGGAAAATTACTAAATTATTTTTGTGTGCCTTTAAGTACTGGACGCAATGATACCCTTTTGTGCATAAATTACAGAGGTTACACACACCGTTCCCTATAGACAATTTAAAGTCACCAACTGCCCTTACTGCACATTTTTGGACTGCAGGAGGACTGTGGCCCAGTGCAGAAGAGAGGTCTGCAGATGTTGAAGGATTTTAACCTTCTCAAGAATTATAGTCAGCTTGACCTACACTTCAGTAACTTCTTCTTGTAACTAGAGACAACCTCAAATCCCTATGCCTCCAGTGGTGAATGGAGATGGTGTAGATCTCTTTATTCGAAAGTCAATCACCATCTCCTTAGTCCTGGAGATGTTAAGATGAAGATGGCTCACGAAATGGCTTATGACACGAAATAACTTGACACTGTCATATCATGAAACAATGTTCCTGATTTAACATTGTAGTGTGAAATATGATTAAATAGCATCATTCCACTTTATGAAGTGAAAAGGTTGTCCTAATACACTTTTGGGTCTTTTTAGGCCCTTTATTGATTGAACAGCTGGAGAGTGACAGGAAATGGGGAGACAGATGAGGGATTGATATGCAGCAAGTAGGATTCAAACAGCCTGGGTAGGTGTGTCACTCGCTCGAGAAGACTGCTCATTATATCTTTCACATAGTATGTGATACTATGCCCTGCCTCCCACCCCACTGTTATTGGTTGGTAATGTGGCAGTAATATACTTTTGTAGGTAACATTTCTTTCTGTTTGTAAAAGGGCCTGCGATCTCCTCATTGGCTCTTCATCTCACTGAGGTTTGAGCAAGTTAGTATCTACTGACCCATCCATAGCTTTGAAATACAGCCTAAGACCATTGATGCTAATATAGCTGATCTATAAAATTTGACAGAAATATCACTTTTCATGCAGTGATTGCTGCTAGCATTTTAATATTCCCTCCAAATTCTGTTTCTACAATCAGTCTGTGTGCATTGCTGAAAATACACCCCAGACCAACTCTCTGTAAATAAAATATTTCAACGTATTTATCAACACATTTTTTATGATCACAGAAGAGCTTGCCACGGTTTAGCCAGTTTGGTTGAAAAAGTGGTCTACACGACTACAGGTAAGTTTTAAATGTAGATATATATATAGCTACAATATCTCCTATAGTATTATGATGACACAATGTGTGACACATTAGATCTAGCCCCTGTACAATAGTACTATAGTTCAGCATAGTTCAGCATAGTTCTGCAGGCATTGGCAGGCTGAAAGAATCGGACATAATCATCCGCGATGCAAAAAAAAGCAGGACAATGGTGTTTTTTTTCAACTATTTCTTAAGGTTCAGACCCTAATGTTCACAGATAAAGATAGGAAGTATATTTTAGTACAAACAGTAAAGTTTAGGAATGATTGAATGAATACATGATACATGCAAATAAATGACTGCGGGAAACTAGGTCAGAGTAGATATAATCAAGTTTTCCCTCCAACATCTGTCCTGCCTGGGGACAGGTGTTGCTGCATAAGCTGGAATAATTTAAACTCTAAGATGTCCAAATTCATCGTGAAGTTGTAAAACATAAAACTGTAAATAAACTTTAAGTTAAACATGAAGTTGTTTCCAGGAAGAATAAATCTTCCTGGAGGAATGTCATGCAGCTAAGAGCTGGCGAAATGCTGAATGCAGGTGGCAAAAATCAAGCCTCCAGGGGGTATTAAGAAAGACTTAAGATCTTTAATTTGAAACTAAGGAATTCAAGGCAGCCCTCCTGTGACTCATCAACAGAAACAAGAACAACATACATGTCTTGTTTGCCACAGTGTACAGCCTAACAGTCAGTAATGGATTTTATCCTTTTAAACAAACACAACAGAAAAGTTAGACAAGTGCTGTCTTAAAAATATCTCTATTGGCCAAGAGCCAATCCAAACACTATGGCACAGCTCATTCTGCTAACACTTGTTCAAAAAAATCTTGAATGTCATGACTTCAGATCTGATATAGTTCGTAAACATGTTTCTTCTCAGGTGTTTTTCCCACAGGAAAACTGCAGTTATCAATCCATTATTAAAAATAGTAAGTGGTGTTAATGGAGCGACGGGGTAGAGACCACAACATACAACTTGATCTGCTGGAACTCTGGGTAATACTATCACACAGACACAGCTCTGAAATGGAGTGAATTCTACTTAAAAGACAGTGACTTCTTTGTGTGTATAATTAACTACTGCATATATGAGCAGACAAAAACTACATTTACTGATAACCAAGGCTCAGCTCTATCCAATTAGCTACCAATCTTTTGGTACTCCCTCCTCCTTAAATATACTGCACAATAATACAACAAAATTGTGGAATCATGGTACCAACTTGTTGCTTCTAACTTTTTAGAAAATCACTCTATAGATTAAATGCACTATTGTTATTAACAAATAAAACGTTTTTTAATAGCACATTTTGATAATGGTTTTCGTAAGAGGGTGAACTTCTTTCAATTTTCAGAACAAGATGTTACAGCATACAATGCTTTTAAAGTAAAGGAAGTTTCAGTTTTGAGTTTTGGAAGGATGCAAGGGAGTGAATTTCAGTCAGGATGACATGCTGGTTACACACAGACACACAGATCAGGCTGTTCCAGCAGCTCATCTGTACAACTGAGCGCCTGGCCATGTGCCTGTGTGCGTGTGAGCTGGGTGCCTATAAGGAAAAGATCATTTGTGTGTGTGTGTGTGTGTGTGTGTGTGTGTGTATAGATCGATACACACACACACATACACACACACAAACATTTACATGTGAGCATCTATATGTATATCGAGACAAATTTATTTTCTGATTCCTTGTAACTGGAGACTGGAAATGCATCTCCACTGTGGCAGTCGTTATCCCAGAAGTCTGCTAGCTGAGCAGGGAGGGCCTGATGGAGGAGTTCCTTCCTATACCTAAGGCTGTTGACTGCAGGGAAATAGCCCAGGGGTTCAGGGTGAAACTTCCCCAACTGCTTGGTTGCCCTGGATGGCAAGTACGTTGCCATCAAAGCACTTGCAATCTCAGTATCCTAATTTTTCAACGACAAGGGCACAGTGGCCCTTCACAATTTTCAGAGATGGAGCTCCACACCACACACTGAACACACACAGGAAGTAGCAGAGCCCTCCGCTACACCGCAGGAGCTGCAAAGGGTTGGCTGTGTGAGAGAACTTCACCACCTTCTTCCTCTCTGCTGCTGGGGAAGTGCCCTGGCAGAACAGCCTCCACTAAACCTTCCAACCTGACCCACACCCTCTTCTCCTGCTGCTACAAAAAGGCTCTTTTAAGAGCCAACCATTTACTCCTGAAGAGCGTTTCCTGATTTTTATTATAGTTAATACAAGGAAAAATAATAATCTAAACTGAAAAGTTTAGATTATATATATATATGTGTGTGTGTGTGCGTGTGTGTGTATACATATATATATATATACAGAGAGAGAGAGAGAGAGAGAGAAACATATTTACACATGTACAAAGTTGCTTTTGACAGGTTTACATGGGCTAAAACCCCTTAAAGAGGACTGTGAGTGCAGAGCTTCTTTCTTATATTTCCTCTCTGCAGGTCAAGAGAGGTGACAAGTTGGAATAATGGTTGCCAATGCCAAATTGTGTCTCCTCAATGTTCTACCCAAGCAGAAAAACATCCTCCATTCCAGTGTCCTCCCGGACGACGTGTGTGACAATGAACAGCTTTGGAGGTTGCTTTGTTGAAGCCTGGCGAATCACCCTCTCTGCAGCTCTCTGCACCTTCACTTGCCTTCTGAGGGAATTACTAGGCCACCATTGTTTTTCAGGGTTAGAAGGCATCAAATGACGATGGAATAGCATCTCTGACCAAGCTCACACGGCAGACACATCACACACATCACAAGATTCCTTAACTAAGATTTTTTTTCGTAGTTTTTCAGACTTGGCACGTCATACATCAATCCACACAACTCCACCGTCTGCTTCTAAAACCTGTTGCAAAAGGTCTGAGCTTCATCATTATTTGAAGAAACCCTGGAAGATGTACAAAGGGAAATTCTGTGAAATATGTGCAAGAATGTCACAGTGCATTGATGATCCACAGAAAAGCCATACAGTTGCAAGGTGTGTCCAAAGTGATTCAGTCGTTCCGTCTATTTGAAAATGCACACTGGAGAGAACCAATGCAAGACCTGTAGGAAGAGATTCCTTCATACTGCATCCTTAAAAAGGCACATGTTGATCTACACGCAAACTGCAGACTGTTAAACTGCACAGATACTCATGTAACGTATGTGTTATTTCTACTACAACAGCTGTACAGCTCTGCGGGTAGATAAAGCTGTTCTTGTTGCGTCAGGTTTTGATTCTGCCAGAGGGGAGCATCTCAAACAGGTTTAGTCCAGGGTGGGAGGGGTCAGCCAGTTTTTACACTTTCAAGTGGATTTGCCTGTCGACTCTTCTGAAAAGTGTTTGCAGCTGTCACTTAACCTGATTTTCTTATCATTGTGGTTTGGGAAAACACCTTTTTTGGGCTCTGATGTTCCCTCGTGTTTCCTCGCAATTAATCCCTGCTCAGAATGAGTTACCTTGTATGCCAGAAAGAAGAAGAAAGAAGACTATGTAATAGAAATAAAGGATTTTTCACTTTACAATTATGTGGCAGGTATAGGCCATGGTGGGACAGTTACCTGTTAGGGCCAATGCCACTGAAAACTACAACCCCAATTATAGTGATAATAGTAATACCATAGTAATAATGTTTTGTTATTGTCTTTTTCTTTTTGTGTAATTCAATACTAAAATCATAAGGATGTTATATCTACTAGGTTGTTTTATCTACTTTTGTGGCACAATTCACCTCTTTTGAGAGGGTTTAAAGAGGTTTTTGTTACTGTCAAATGGTGTATCAGCATAACAGTCAGTTATATTAGTATGAGATCAACGCTGTTCTCTTATGCATTAAGTTCCCAAGATGCTCAGTTCTCAGCATCAAATTCATATGATGTTACTGCTACAGTGCCTTTTCCATTAGTTTTGCATCTATTTAAACTGTTTTATATTCAGTCCCACACTAGTGTCATAACAGTGAGTATGTCAACATGATGCTTTTTATTTAAAAATCTTTCAGTGTTTGTTTGTCGGAATAACCTTGTACTGAGTGTGTTTCAGGTCCCAGATGCTTCTAAATGTTATGTCGTGGTTGTTATAATTACCAAACTTAATTTAAAAAGACCACCTAAAACTTTGTACGTGTGCTCTTTTCACCTTTTGCCTGTCTTTCAATGTCTGACTGCATTCTCAATCTGAATCGAAGATACATACAATGCAGTTTAAGGTTGAATTACACAAATGAGTGTAGAATTGGTTCAGAATACCACCATCTAATGTCTAAAACTAGGAATTACAAAAACACTGCTGCTGGCTCTTCGATCGGCTCCCTAAGACCCAATCTCTTATTTATAACGAATAAGACAACGAAGGTACACACATTGTAACATGTATTTGATCAGTCCACTGAATTTGAACTATCAAAGGCTCTATTGAAAACATGCACATGACCGTGAGGAGGATTAATACCGTTATGCCTCAGAGCTTTTGATTATTTATTTCCTCCCCATCCGAGGTGACAGACTTCAAGTGCGGTAAAATTGGACAGATATTCACAGATTCAAACTTCCAGGCTCAATAAATCTTAGCAGACAGGTTCTTAAAACACAATTGATATCTCTGTCCCACTGAAATAACATAGACTACGAGCTACAGTCTCCTCATGTAGTAGTCTTCTCATGTTTATACTACAACAGCTACTTTTGGAAAGTATACTTTTGAATTTTTTGTCAATTTTTTATTGCGATCAGTAGTAGTAATGCCTATATTGATCAATAACTCCACTGTTACAGTGCAGACGCCCCAAAATCTCTACACACAATAGTAGTTACATGTTCATACTACAACCGCTGTTTTGGGAAAATATACTTTTGGATCTTTTTGTTTATTTTTCTATTGCGATGTATCGATAATGATGCCAATATTGATCAATAACTCCATTGTTGTACATTGCAGACGCCCCAAAATCACTACACACATTAGCAGTCCCCTCATGATCCTACAACAACAGCTGTTTTTGGAAAATATACTTAGGGATTTTTTTGTCAAGGGTTTGGTTAGTTATTGGAGTTACTCTTGAGAAGAGTAAGTATCTCCACATGTGAAATGTAATTGATTAAGAAGTCTTTAAAATTCCTCTGCAACATTTTCCTGTAATTTGCCATTTGTAGCAGAACTAACATATAAGCTTTAATGTCTGGGGTGACTCTGATGGTTGTGTGTTTCAGAGGAGTGACACTATTGAAATCTAAGCCCAAAAGAAATCATCAAAATTAGGCAAAACAATATTTTCTCAAAACAGCTGTTGTAGTATGAGCATGAGGAGATCATTGACGTGTGCAGTAATTTGTGGATGTCTGCAATGTATAACAGAGAAGTTATTGATCATTATTATTGATAAATCGCAATTCAAAAGTGACACAAATGATCCAAAAGTATATTTTCTCAAAGCAGCTTATGTAGTATGACCAAAATGAGGCTGCTGATGTGGTGATTCTGGAGTCTGTCTGATGTATAACAATGACGTTATTGATCACTATTGAGCTTATCAATCAATATTCCTAATAGAAACAGCAGGTGTAGTATGACCAGAAGGAGGCTGTTGATGTGTGGGGTGATTTTAGTGTCTGTATGATGTAAAACTGTGACGTTATTGATCAATACTGAGGTTACTGATCAATATTCCAATAAAGAAATCAGCAGAATTAAAGAAAACTCTATTATGTCAAAACAGCAGTTGTAGTATGACCAAAAGGATGCTGCTGATGCGTTTAGTGATTTTGGGACATTAGCACTGTATAACAGTGGAGTTATTGATCAATATTGGCATTATCATTGATAAATCGCAATTAAAAATTGACAAATAAAAATCCAAAAGTATATTTTTCCAAAACAGATGTCGTGGTATGGGCATGAGGAGACTACTGATGTATGTAGTGATTTTGGAGTGTCTGCACTGTGTAAAAGAGGAGTTATTGATTTTTGTCCGGAGCTTCGTTCTGCGGTGTTGCAATTTGCAGACGGTCCCCGGATACCGGCGCATAGAGATCAATTGTGTACGTTCTCCTTGTTTTCGAAAGATATCGGACTTTTGTTCCTTGTAGCTCGTAGTCTATGTTATTTCCATGAGACAGAGATATCATTTGTGTTTTAAGAACATGTCTTCTAAGCTTTATTGAGCCCGGAAGTTCGAATCTGTGAATATCTGTCCAACTTTACCGCACTGATAATAAACAGGAAGCAGGGTCAGTCGCTCAGCACCCTTCTACCCGAACGCTCCCTGCAGCTGCGCAATCGGACTTTGACTTCGGGGCAGTGGCGATAGTCTTAAAGGTGTTTCATTTAGAAGCATAAATTTAAGCATTTTAGGCGGAAAAAGGACAGACCGTCAAGTCAGATAAGTTTGCTGCTCCTGCCAGGAGTCAGAGTTCAGCAGGGACGAGAAGACGAGGAAGTCATGGATTACCTTCCTTTCTTCACTCCACAAACATGGATCTTACTAACCATGTTTTTCTGCTTGTTTGTTGTGTAAGTCAACACATTTGTCCTTAGTTTGTTTGAACATTCAGTGGGCCGTTAGTATGGCATAAATAAACTCGATTAAACAAATAAGTGAGAGCGGATTTGATGCGCTCCGGCTGCATAAAATTGAGTCTGAGTGATTATAACCACTTGCCCACCTTCCCAGATCATACCAGCATAGAATCTATTCACACATGCACAACCATATTTGTATCTAAAGAATAAGCTGATAAAAAGAAATAGATAGGACAGATACGCCAAGTGGTTCTGTATTTTTTGTATACTCTTTTCTATATTGGATTTTACCCTGTGAGTTTACTAATCATTGCCATGTTTTGAGTTATTATATGATCTTGGACTGGTTGTCAAATCTCGAGTTAAGAGGTAAAGTGGCTGTGAACAGATCAGCAATGGTTTGCGATTAATTGGATATTTTTCAAGGATGAGCCCCCTTGAAGTGTGGTGGTAGGACAAGCTGATGACAGTGTGTCATTTCTTAGGCAAAGCAGCATGCTGGTGTTTGAGTGTGCACATGTCCAGCTAGCGACAGTAACATGGTGGTTTGTGGCAACGTAGTTTTTTCATCAGTCGGACGCACAGTTGTTGAGTTTGTTGTAGCCATATCCGTGTGTCAGCCAGCGCAAGTCACCTGTGCACACAGCCGCTCTTCATCGTATCGTTTGCCTCTCTGTTGCTGCACCCCTGCCTGCCTTGACCTCGCTGCCCCTGTGACTCTTGAACTGGTCGACCAGGTTCTCAGTTGATAGTTGAGCTCCTCAGCTCGGCGTCCTTCTGTACAGCCGTTGGATTCATACGCCACCCAGCACTATCTGGTCCAAAAGTTCATTGTGCAGGTCACAAGATCAGCAGAGTGTGCTCAGGCGTCCAGCCCCAAGATAGACATCAGTCAGAGGGATATGATATGCAGTTGTGCTGATGCACGTGTTAGCAGAGGGAATTTATTCATACTTAACAGTTTTTAAAGGTTGTGCATGTGCTCAGGATGCATTCCTAACCCGAGGAAAAGTTGATTAACCCCCACCCCAGATATTATTAAATATCGTCTGTTTGTATCCCTCCAAGTTTTAATACCTGTTTTTACTTGTAATTGACAATGGCATATTATAGTCTTTATTTTTTATTGCTGCTTTGTTTTGTCAATTACTTGCATTTTGAACATTCAAATGTACTGTCTTTCCTTCCATACAGTTCTGCTTTGCAATACTAATGCAATTCAGTAGTATAATCAATTGAATTACAGAGAGATATGTAGTCATGAATAATGCATGTTATTATATATGTTTATGCATATTTAACTTAATATGTCAATTTTTATTCAATTCAGAGAAAAGTTGTATGTGAACTATGATTTAAATAATTAGTAAATAATACTAATGTAGTTAAATATGTTCTTAATCATTACAATATACCAGCTTTAGTCTAGCATCTGTGTAATTTATGGAAATGGGTTTTGACATATTTTTTAGTGAAGTCAACTAATTCAGGTTGTAGAGTGCACATCGACTAAAAGGCTCTCTCTGATATAATGATCTGCACAGGTATGGCAAGTGGACGTTTGGAATATTTGAGAAGTTGGGGATCCCAGGTCCCAAGCCTGTGATGTACTTTGGCACAGTTGCCAAGCACAACAAAGTATATTTTCATTTATTTATTTATTTTTGTTATTTGAATCTGAAAATGTGTGCCTTATTTGTGCAGGCAGCACAGGGTACTGATAAGTGTGATCCGTCATGGCAATATTTTCTCTGTTGAAAGGTTTACTACTTGGCCGACTTGGAGTGTGCTCAGAAATATGGCAGAGTGTGGGGGTGAGTGTAAATTGTCTTGGTCATGCAAATGCAATCTGACACTGAAACTCTTGCTTTCTGTCGACTCTTGGAGTTCTTGGTTTTGTGTTGAACGACCGACATTTTTTTCCAGAATGTTTGAGTTTAGGATGCCCATGTTGACCGTGATGGAACCTGACCTGTTGAGAATCATCCTGGTGAAGGAGTGTTTCACCCACTTTACCAACCGACGGGTGAATACTCAATGCAGTGAAACCCATCAGGGTTCTTCCCTCTTCACTTTTCCTGCCGAGGACATGAACTGTAGTAATGACGAGAAAGCCACTACCAACTGTTTTAAAATCCTGTGTGTCACAGTTTGGCAACTCAAACTGTGATTACCATTGTCCACAACTGTAGAACATGGGTGCATTTCTAGAAAATCTATCAAGTTATAGCCGTGCAAAGGACCCCCGTTCCTGCGGAAAATAATCAAATAATAAATAATCTAATTATTATCTAATAACGTATTAAAAGCATTTTAACTCTGTGTTAAGGAGTGCAGGGTACCTTTAGTAAATACATTGCAAGTCTGTAGCAATGCACACTCGGCACAGTTTGATTAAAGGATATTGTAATTTCCCAAATAGGAATTTCATGTTCATGTTGTTTTCCACCATAGTCAAAAGTTTTTAAGCAAAGCGAGATGATTGCAGTGAGGATGTAAGCCATCACATTTGATTCATGTTTTGACTAGAATTTGTTGAAAAATAAAGCCAAGAACAACAAAGAACACTGCTTTTAATTTGAACTTTCAGAACTTCCGTCTATATGGGGAACTGTATGATGCGATGAACAATGCTGAGGATGACCACTGGAGACACATTCGTCACACCCTCTCTCCTGCTTTCACGTCTGGACGCATTAAAGAGGTCAACTGTTGGTTCTCTCCTTCAGCTCATTTTTGTTTTGACCGAAAAACTTTGTCATAGTTGTCTTAACACATTTTGCAGCATTTCAGATCATCTGTCTCCCTTTTTTTCATTTTAGATGTTTAGAATCATGAAATATCATTCTCGCAAAATGACAACCTGTCTACAGTCCAAAGCCCGCAGTGAGGAAGTTCTTGAAATGAAAGAGTGAGTAGCCTTATCATCATGCTATGAATGACGATGGCCATACCAGAGCCAAAGGGGTTAAGATGTGAGCGATATGAGGTCAGCAGTATATGCAAAAACTGATCACTACAGATTCCTTTGTGGGAGCCACACTCTCATTTTGTCTTATGACTAAGAAATGACTTTTGAAAATGCATCCACACAGGTTTTAAACACAGCTGTGTGTGTTTGTGTTTTTCCAAGCATCTTTGGACCTTACAGTATAGCTGTAATGACAGGGTGTGTGTTCAGTGTGGACATGGACTTATTGAACAACCCTTCAGATGCCTTGATCACCCATGCCTCCAGCCTGTTCGATATATCAATACCCCTTTTCCTTTTCCAAGGTTAATTTCCACAATACTTTATTGAAGCACATATTTAAACTGTCTTGTATTCATAAATCATAACTTTCATAACTCTGTCTTTGCCAACTAAGGATGTTTTCCTATATTTATTCCTGTGCTGGAGCTGTTGGGTGCCTCCATCTTCCCCAAGGCCCCTGTCAGGTACTTTGAAAGAATGATGGAGAAGATCAGAGCAGAACGTGATGAGAGCTCACACCAGGTCAGACAAAGCACACAACGGTTTCTGTCATGTCTCATGATACAATCCCTCCCAGCTGCTTTGGAAAGGAGGGGTGTATCAAAACACAAAACTGTGCAACACACAAGGAAAGCAGAATGCAGTTGGTCACACTCAAGCTCTTTGGGCTGTTTGCAAACCAGTATGTGAAGTGAGGGGTTTGATAAAGGGATGGACCTCCCTTCATCCTGAGTGACTTTGTTGTGTTAATTGTGTAATCATGACCCTGTGACTGCTCACCGGGTTTGCTGCTGCTCCTGTCTCATGTCCTGTGGTTTAAGTTTGTCACTGACATCAAATCCAGGACAAGCAGGTATAACAAGAATCAATGAAGGACGGAAGGCCCTAAAGTAGAAAAAACATAGTCATGGTTTCAGTTGTGCCAGAGATGAGTAGCCATTCTGTGTTAGTTTTACAGTGTCTAGACTGCTTTGGAACGGGGAATCTTGATACTAATTGTAAATGGTTTTTCACCAAGACAATGCTGTGTCTAAGGTTTAAACTCAACCTACCTGTGTCCAGAATGTCACAGATATGCTCCAGTTCATGATCAGCACTCAGACTGCCAACGAGCACAAGAGTGCGGAGAAGGGTAAAGGTAAGTGCCTTCTGACATCACATGCACACAAAAGCACAGATGTGCACTCACATCATAGGCTTTGCAGCTCCTCTCTCACCCCCTTCATCCTTGCAGGCCTGTCTGACCATGAAATTTTAGTTCACTGCTCAACGTTCATATCTGGTGGTTCTGAAATCGGGACCTCCACGCTGGTTTTCATTGCCTACAATTTGGCCAGAAATCCTGAAGTCATGAAACGCCTGCAAGAGGAGATAGACTCCACCTTTCCTGACAAGGTAGCACAGGAGTCCCCTGCTCCATTAATGGTTTAAAAAATGTAATGGCTGTTTGTGTTTAATCAAACTGACATCTGCAAAAAACTCAACAGGGTTCTATTGAGTATGAAGATTTGCTACAAATGGAGTACCTGGACAGTGTGGTCAATGAGACTCTGAGGTATGCTGATTTGGTTGCAGTTAGCTGACGTTCCATTGTCTCAAAAGCTGAAAAGAAGTCTGAAAAGGAGGATTTTTTTATTCTCAGTTGGCTTGCAAGCATGTTAACCATGATGTCAAAAGTGGAAATTTTCATTACTTTGTGATCTCCCTCTACCATGGTCATTTTTGCTACTAAGGCTGACTGTAGATATCTGATAATAAAGCAAACTACTCAACAGATACACTATCATTATCATTGCTTCTGTTCGTATAATTTGCTCTGGAGACTGGAAAATTGCGTCTTAGCAGTAATTTAGATTGGATTGAAAACACACAGCGTGTACAGATATCCTGTGTGTGTGTCAACAGGCTCTTCCCTCCAATTGCACGTTTGGAGCGAACAGCAAAGGAAACGGTCAAGATCAACGGAGTCACAATCCCAAAGGGCATAGTTGTCATGATTCCGATCTACGCTCTGCACCGTGACCCGGAGTTGTGGCCCGAGCCAGAGGAGTTCAGACCTGACAGGTAGACTGCATGCACGTATGTTGTAGAGTTGTCCCTTACCAGCCTGGACAAATACTGCCGATGTTTCATAGTGATTCATAATGACTTCACTGATATAATTTTTGAGTAGTTTCTGTAGAGATTCCTCTCTGTAGAGAGTTGCAGGTTGTGGCAACTGGACTCGAGTAGATTCATCTCAACTTTTATTTTTGAAAGTGCCAGCTCATAACAAACGTCATCCTCAATGCACTTTACACAAGCAAGCAATACGTACAAAGTAGTGACAAAGCATAGTTCCACCTTCATGCTGAAGAGATGACTGTGACTGACGGACAAGTCCTTGGACCACACAGAATGGTGCACGGTACACATTACTAAAATTGAACCATTTCGTAATTTTATTGCCATCTTGTTATTATGTGCACAGCCCTGTGAGACATGTCCACATCTGAATCCATCTATTAGAACTTGTCAATTCTTTTTCCTTTGTGATTATGTGCTCAAAGATTCAGCAAGCAGAACAAGCAGGAAATCAAGCCATACACTTACCTGCCATTTGGAATTGGACCAAGGAACTGTCTGGGCATGCGGCTTTCTCTGGTGATGGTGAAGCTGGCCGTGGTGGAAATCTTGCAAAACTACAGCTTCTCAGTCTGTGAAGAGACAGAGGTGATTTCATTGAGATAACATTTGTATCAATATGCTCATTATGGCTGACAGAGGTTCTGATTCACTTACATTTGTCTTCTTTTGTTTTCTCCAGGTCCCTTTGCAGATGAGCCCCAAAGGCCTGGTCAGGCCCTTGAACCCACTCAAACTGAAGCTGGTGATGCGTAAAATAAATGAGGCATGAGCATGACATAAACGTGCATACACACACACACACATACATGACAGATATGTGACATTTTACAAGGAAAGAGGCAACAATCATTTCTAGACATTCTGACACTTGGGGTGTATGTAAGCCAAGCTGATGTGGAAAATAAGTAACCCAGTGACCACAAATGTCACAATAAGGTCACAATAATGAAATCCTTTGCTGTATCAAAGTTAGAAATGACCGTCTCGATTGTTTCTTTCTGATATACCATTTAGCCACTGTTCTGTTTATTAAAAGCTTTTCTAACAACCTTTTACCAGACTGTTTGTCTGGATTGAAGACTGTTGGAAAAATCTATGATTTTATAGTGCTTGCTTATTTTAACAATAGTACAATCATGTTTTGTGCAGAATGAACTGTGCGACATATAACATTTATGATCTAAACTTGTGACCTTCCTAGAAATCGACAGGCTGCTCGGAACACTGAAGTTCCCGGTTCCTTGTATTCAGTTCTTGTCTTGTCTGACAAGCAAACCAGATTACAGTTCAACTTGTAACCGGTCTGGGTCCAAGTTCCAACCATGCCTGAAATGATAAATATGCTAAATGAAACAATAAATATGTTAAACAAATCCTATATCAACTCTGACTCTGTACTCTTTGGACTTGACCGGAGAACACGCTGACCTCTGTACTCTTTGTCAGTTCCCCTTGCTGCAAGTAAAGATAGCATTTTATTCAACCAAACATCTTGTTCTTTGAGGCGCTTCTTTTCAAAACGATCAAAAAGAATTTCTGGCAAAGACTATGGGCATTTTCAGCTTCCTTCTGTCTCGCGGTTGCAGGTTCCAATAAACCTAATGCTGACATTCAACCCAAGGCAGTGAAAAATGTTCAATAAAAACAAAAATGTTTATTGAAAATGTGTATTTAATATTTAAAAGTGAGAAATACTGTAGTAGTTCACACAATGCACCACATGGGTTTTTCAGGTGGTTATGAATTCAAACATAATGAAGACGCCATTATATTCAGGCCAGTAGCCGCCATACATCCCTAATACTGGGACATTATGAAGACAGACTGGAGAAGGGTGTCCCTTTAGGAGAGATATGCCAAAGTCAGCATTGCTTAGACGTGGTCTAAGTTCAGGCTCTGATCTGAGGACATGGTGAGAGTATGCGTGATTTCCCGATATGGTGAAATGGCGTGGAAAAATGAATCGTTTCGAGACCTTGTTCAGAACAGTGTAATTTGTTTAAAACATCGATTGGAGAGGGTAAAACATGAAGAGGAGCAGAAAATGGTAGGCCGTTCAACTAAAACGATCTCCGGTGCCTTAAAATGGAACGCAAGACCCAAAAGACGTGGAATAAAATGGAAGCTAGAGTGACAAAGATTCAGCCAATGGCCGGCTCCATGGTGGTGGAAGACAGTCACCGCTGTATTCATACCTATTCTATACCTGTGAATGCTGGGCCAATTAGAAGAGGACTGTGTAAAGCTGACCTAGTGGAAGACTGCCCCCCCGCCAAGAGTCCCACTAAAAAGAACACAGGACGCTTTACAAATTGCTTGCTTTATAGGATGCAATTTCCCAATGCACACTAAAGAGAAATGGAGAAACATTTTGCAACCCGATGAGAGCACAACTGTTTTCGGGTCAAGGGCTAGCCCCCAGGACACTTAGAAAACAGTGACATATGGTGGTGCGGGTGTTCTTCCACTATGCTGTTGGGCCTGTTCGTCCCCTATCAGGGTTCATGGATCGCCCCTGGTCAAAAAACGCCGACACGTGTCTTATGCTGGAGGAAATGCCCTTGAAATGGGTGTTCCGACAAGACAACTGCCCCAAACCCACGCCTGAGGCCCAGCAGCAGCTTGGTTCCAGAAGATGTGATGGAGCGGCCGGGCCAATATTCAGACTTGAATCCCACGCAAACCGTGTGGGGCGCCATCGGAAAAAACTGTTTCAGTCACCCTGGGCCAGAAGCTGGTCAACTCCGTGCAACACAGACACAGAGCACTTCTCAGAAACCATGGTTATACAATGAAATGTCAAGTGTTGGAAGTTTTTTTAAGTTTTACAGTGAATGTATGAGATTGTAAAGACAAATACAAAGACTTTTGTTTTTCAGACAAACACTGAGACTGGAGACCCAATAATCTTTGAATTATTTTAATCCTATAAAAAAAAACATTCTTCACATTCCTTCCCGTTGTTTTGAATGAAGAGAGAGACATGTGGCGAAACTGGATGCAGTATATATACTGCTGTAAACAACGTCCAAAGCACCATGTTGTCTTTACGAGTCAGTGGTCGGGTGTCAAAGGTAAAAGGAGGCCCGGTAATCTCTTTCCCAGTTCTTATCCTTTTGCTCTTTTCTCATGCTTTCTTCCCTCCTCACTCCTTTTCCTCTGAGTGCATTTGCCCTGGCCGGAGCTTGCACGGCGTCACGATCTCTGGCTTGGAAGTGAGTCACTTTGGCCCGTTTCGTCTGTCCGTAGCCAAGGCCTTCCTGGTCCCTCTTCAGCACGGTCGACACTGGCTGCTGAGGCCCGTTGCCCTCCAGCCCCAGGCCCGTCCCTGGCTTCCAGCCACAGCGTACCATCATCTTGTAGCTGTTGCTGGAGGGGGGGAGGCAGTAGTATGGGGTGGGCAGAGGGTGCTGCAAGCTGAACTGATGCAGGGTCGAGGAGAGATGCGAGGACTGGCACCCGCTGTACTCACTGCGGCACGCGTCACACCAGTGACGCTGTGCAGCGCTGCAAATAAGAGGAGGAGAGAGTTATAGAGGTGATCTCTTTCTATCTATCTTCAAGAAAAAGGTAAATATTACAGGGAGAGGTTCATTTCTTCTCTAGTCCACCCTCCAATATGGGAAGGGGGACCATAGCTCTTCATATCAATGTGTCAAGTCAAGTCAGGCTTGGCTCTCCTCTCTGGAAGAGTATTTAGTCTTCCATAACCGAGACATCATAGTCTTCTATCAGGTACAGTTCAACCCGAGTCTGTAAACTTGGTCCCCCACCACTGTAACAACCTATCTACAGATAGAGGTGAAACGCGATGATTTGCTGATCCCTTTTGACACATGTTCACTTGCACCTGTGAAGGAGAGGTGACCTACGAACTGGAGACGCGCTTTAG
The DNA here is from genome assembly GCA_029224185.1 of Karalla daura. NCBI lineage: Eukaryota > Metazoa > Chordata > Actinopteri > Chaetodontiformes > Leiognathidae > Karalla > Karalla daura. The sequence continues at coordinate 27,064,676 of CM055189.1, forward strand.
TTTATCAATTATAGGCAGAGACCCCCAGACCACCAAGACACCAATGGGTACAGAAGGGTAGTAGGGGTGCAAACACTTTCTGAATGCACTGTATATTGAATCATCAGTGAGAATACGGCCTCTCATTTCTACCTAGCAGCTCCCAAAATGTGAACTGTGAGCTCATTCAATTTGTTTGAAAGTGTACATCCAGATGCTGCCCACCTGCTTTCTGACTCTGTCCGTCTCTGTTCACTTCTTCCGTAGGTGTCCAGCTCCTCCAAGACCTCGCTGTGGCCGGCTAAGGAGGAAAAGAGAAGACGGATGAGTACACCAGCATGGGCGCGGAGACAAGAGTGGCGCTGGGGCTGCGTGTGCCGATACCTTCCAGTGCCAGGTCTCTGGCATCCCTGCCCTGAGTGTCCACCACTCCCACCCAGGCTGCCCCACGCTGCAGCAGCAGTCTCACTGCGGCCCTCTGCCCGCTCCAGCTGGCACACATCACGGCCGTCCAGAAGTAGGTGTCCTGGGGGGGGGGGGGGACACACAGACGCGGCGTGAGGTGAGCGGCACGCGCGTCCCACGGTGAACGCGCGGCGAGCAAGGAGGCGCCGCTGACTGTACCTGGAAGTTAATGTCCACCCCCTTGGAGAGCAGCTGTTTGAGGCTGGGGACGTCCCCCTCCTGGGCACAGCGCAGCAGCCTCAGACCCAGCAGCTCGGAGCCTCTCTCAGAGCTGCTGCTCTGGCTTCCTGAAGGGGCAGGGGGAGCCTGCTGCAGCTGGCCATTCCTGACTATGCTCTGTCTGGCTGCAGAGCCTCTGCTCCTCTCTCTGGCTGGAGACCCTCTGCTCCTCTGACTAGCTGCAGAGCCTCTGCTCCTCTCCCTGGCTGCAGACCCTCTGCTCCTCTCTCTGGCTGGAGACCCTCTGCTCCTCTCTCTGGCTGGAGACCCTCTGCTCCTCTCTCTGACTGGAGACCCTCTGCTCCTCTCTCTGGATGCAGAGCCTCTAGTCCTCTCTCTGGATGCAGAGCCTCTAGTCCTCTCTCTGGCTGCAGAGCCTATAGTCCTCTCGGAGCTCCCTGCTCCACTCGGCTGAGCTTCCGCTTCTTTGGTGACACTTTCGTAGAAGTGCCTGGCTTCTTCCCCGCTGAGGACACTGCTACTCCTGGAGCTGCGTTGCTGGCTCGCTTCAATGCTGAATATGTCCTGCTGGCTGGCACGAGTGAAGCCCAACGCTGCCATGAGGAGCGATACAGGCTTGACTGGGGTGTGATACTACCTGTACATGTCGGTACTTGTCCGAATCGGTCCGCCGGAGCAAAGAGCTGTCGTGTTGAGAAGTCAGAGAGCAGCTGTTTCGACCTCGGGGAGCTGGCGAACAGTCACGCTACAAAGCCGCAGGAGGACAGCGGGGTTAGCCGCCTGTCCTTTAACACAGCCGGACCCACAAACCGCTGCCGCTGGACGCTTACTCCACCTTTCCCATCTCCATTTGTGGTGATTGAAGCGGCGAGGCTTCGGGACTGTTGTTGTGCCGCACCGTCTTCTTCGTCCCCTGCTCATCCAGTTAGTTAGTGGACTGCGTCCCTAGCGCCGCCGCTGCCCCCTGCTGGACAGACGACCGTCCTGCGTCCCTAGCGCGGCCGCTGCCCCCTGCTGGACAGACGACCGTCCTGCGTCCCTAGCGCCGCCGCTGCCCCCTGCTGGACAGACGACCGTCCTGCGTCCCTAGCGCCGCCGCTGCCCCCTGCTGGACAGACGACCGTCCTGCGTCCCTAGGGCCGCCGCTGCCCCCTGCTGGACAGACGACCGTCCTGCGTCCCTAGCGCCGCCGCTGCCCCCTGCTGGACAGACGACCGTCCTGCGTCCCTAGCAATAATCTTAATTATGACATTTTATAGATGTGTTTTGGAAGTTGAGGTTTGTCGCAGAGGCAACATTGTACCATAATAGTACACAGTTTGTCTTTCAATTTGAACATAATTTATTTCAGAAATGTGGAAAATATTCAATAACTTGCACAGGTTACAATCAGTACCGTAACACCCACCCCCTCCATGAGACAACCGGGCCGACAGCTGAAAATAAACATTGTGGATGTCAAACAACCATCTGCATGTGAATCCCATGTGTAAAAGTATGCTGCCTGCTCCACTTCCCAATAGAGTCATCCTGCTAGGGATACATTGACAATCTGTGAAACCACTACATTCACTGAACAATCAACAGTGACGCAGACAAAACAAAACCTCAGGACAATCCAATAATGCACAGCTTACTACAGAATGTGTTTGTAGCATCCAAAATGGTCACATACTCAAGACTCTTTTCATAACCGTTTGTCAGATTTAGGACATGTAAGACTACATACATACACTAAATGTTTGCAAAGTACAGCATTTAACAGCTGTCAACAGTTAAACATTGGAACTGCAAAACTTTAAAAAATGTAAATATGTAAATGTAAATATTAAACTATATAGTCTGCTTAGCACAAACTGCAGCACCAGAACAGGCCCGCCATTAAAATAATTACAGCAGCAAAAGTATATACCTGAAGATATTGGATCGGACCCTAGATAGAAACTTTGATCCCTTAGCGAGGCTACCTTAGAGAGATTTGAGGACTACTCTGAAATTCATGATATTTGCTGACCAAGTACTGTGGACATTGGTGTGTTATCTCTCTAAAACATAAGGATAATTTGACTCTGCACTGATTGTGACAGGTTCCTACCACTCCCAAACATGCGTAGCACCTAATGCAACCACTAGTGGTATTTAGCGATGTGTCTGTTTCTGTCTCCAGTCTGTGTGAAGGTCTGTCCACAGTGAGGGCAGGAGTACGGCCTCTCCCCCGTGTGCACCCTCATGTGCACGTTCAGTTTGTCTCTGCTAATGAAGCACTTGTTGCAGTAGATGCAGGCGTATGGCTTGTCTCCCGTGTGATAGCGCTGGTGCATCTTCAGCTCGGTCATGCGCCCGTAACTGCGTCCACACTCGAGGCACTTGTAGCTGGGCCGCACCGCCATGTGCTGGCGGCCGTGCAGCCTCAGGCTGCTGGACGAGCTGAAGCTCTTGCTGCACTGCGAGCACTTGAAGGGCCTCTCCCCGGTGTGCACGTGCACGTGCAGCTTGAGGCTGGCAGCCGAGGGGAAGCCGTTGCCGCAGACAGAGCACAGGTGCGGGCGCTCCCCGGAGTGGATGCCCAGGTGCTTCTCCAGCTTGGCCTTGTTGAGGAAGGTCTTGCCGCAGACGGGACAGCTCTGAGGCTGCTCGCCCTCGTGCGAGCTCATGTGCTGGGTCAGCTCGGGCAGCGTCAGGAAGGCCTGGCCGCAGCGACTGCACGAGTACGGCCGCTCCGCTTTGAACTTGCGGTGTTTGAGGCGATGCTGCTCCAGGTCCGCCTTGCTCTCGAAGGTCTCAATGCAGCAGGCGCACTGGTGCGGCCTCTCCTCTGTGTGCGTGCGCAGGTGGTACTTCAGAGCCGTGAGCTGCAGGAATATGGCGCTGCAGTGCGGACACCTGGACTCCCTCCTGTTGTGCACCATGACGTGCCTCTTGTAGTGGGACAGCTTGAGGAAGCGCTTGCAGCACAGTGAGCAGTAATACTGCTCACTCTTGTGGCCCTGCTCATGCTTCTTCAGCGCATACTCCACCTTAAACTTCTTCCCACAGGTGCTGCAGGTGTAGGACCTTTCATGGACCTTCATGTGTGCGTCCAGTTCCTCGGAGCTGCCCAGGATTTCATTGCATTTCGGACAAGTCCCACCGTTTTCCTTCGAGTGAGCCTTGAGGTGCCTGTTGAGGTCTGACGGCAAGGCAAAGTTCCTGTGACAATCCGGGCACGCGTGCTGCTCACCACCGCCTTCTTTGCTGTGCGTCAACATGTGCCTTTTCAAATGATACGTTCGCTGAAACGCCTTGCCGCAGTCGTCACAGACGAGGCTGCGCGGGCTGGCCTGGAGCTTCGTGTGCTGCTTGAGGTGAACGGCGAGGGCGGCCTTCTCCTCGAACTGCTTCTCACAGGCCAGACATGTCAGATCCGCAACCGCGTGAGTCCTCTTGTGAGCCTTCAGTTCTAGCCAGCTGCTCGAGCTTTCCCCGCACTTAACACAGACGTACTGGACTACGTCGTGCTGGTTCCGCAGGTGCCTGGTCATGTGGTAGGACTGGCTGAAGGTCTTGGCACAGACCGGGCAGCCGAACGGCTTCTCCTTGGTGTGCGTCCTCATGTGCCTTGCCAGTTTGTTGGGTCCTCTGAAATGCCTGTCGACACAAATGGGACAGCAGTGAGCATTCGTTTTGCTCTCTCCTCTCCGGCTCCCCTGACCCTGAGGACTGGCGTCGGCAGCACTTTCGTCTTGTGTCCTAACACTGGCGCCCGACTCGCCGCTCTGAAAACGATCATTCCCGGAGTCAGAATCATTCTCAGCCGCTTTACTGTTGCCCTCCTTACATGATCCGGCACCTCCCCGGTTCCCTGGCGTTTCCTGGCTTTGGCCGTGTGACGAGATATGATTCAAAAGGGCGTGGCTGTCGGTGAATTTTTCCGGACACGTGGGACACGTCCACGTGTCTGCCACGGGGCTCCTCTTGTGGTTCCTCTTGTGGTCCTGCAGCTCAAGGGCGCTGCCTGAGCTGTCCCCACAGGTGGGGCAAACATACTGGCCGGCGCCATGCTGGTTCCTCAGGTGCCGCGTCATGTGGTAGGACTGGCTGAAGCGCAGCGTGCACACGGGACAGCGGAACGGCTTCTCCTTGGTGTGCGTGCGCATGTGCCTGTCCAGCTTGTTGGCGTCTCTGAAGCGTCTGTCAGGACAGATGGGACAGTATGGGCCTTTTAGCTCGGAAGAAACTACAAATTCCTCCCCGTCCTCCTCCTCCTCCGCCTCCTTTACACTATCACTAGCTCCATCACTGCCTTCTTCTTCCAGGCACCATAAGGGTGACGGGGATTCATCCTCATTAACTGAGTTGTTGCTTGATTTACGTTTAGCGTCAGCACTATCACACAGCTCACTCTTGCCGCACCTGGATGACTGGGTCACGGCTGGTCGTGCTTTAGTTTTGCTCTTGGGCCTCCTCCCTTCACGCCGAGGCCGCCCTCGTTTGCTCTTTCTCTCAACCGGAGGGTCTAGGTCATCTCCAATCACCACATTCACCTCATGGACGCCAAACCGTGCACTTTCCACTTCCTTACCAATAAGCAGCGCCTTCTCCAGGGTCAGGGCATCCCGCTCTGCTAGCAGACGCTCTCTGAGTTTCACACAGCTTGTCTTCTCCATCAGTTGATCCAGGATCAGTTTGCTGTGCATGTCCCTGCCGTCGCAAGGTTTCAGCAGTTCTTGTAACGCGCACACAAACTGGTCCACAGTCTCCCCAGGCATCTGGGCCCTTTGGTGGAAGCGGAGGCGGCAGGCTTGTGAGGAGCGACTGGAGCCGAAGTGGAGGCTGAGTGCTGAGACAGCTGCCGCGTACGAGGCTGTGCTCTGGACCAAGGTGGAGTAGACGCGCTGGCCTTCAGGGCCGAGGCAGTTCTGCAGGAGTAGACACTTGCTGGAGTCCACCAGCTGGCGCTCGCCAAGTGCCTCTATGTAGCGGTCAAAAGCTTTGAGCCACTTGTGCCAGAACATGGAGGGCTCGCCTGGAGCAGGTAGGAAGGGCGGGGGTGGGGACAGGATGATGAGCAGGGGCTCTGGGAGGGGCTCAGAGGACGTGTCCTGCTTCATCCCCTCCTTGTCACCGCTGACACTCACCTCAGCCATCGTCTGACAGTGCTCTGCCTCCCTCCTCCTGCTCACTAGGACTTATCTTAAAGTCGACGAACACAAATGAAGCTGTCGCTCACTGTCTTTGCATCTGACGTATCCACGTCCACCAAGGGCGTCATGTGGCCGGAGTGAAAGCTACTAAAGCCTAAGTAGCAGCAGCTCTGCAGAACATGCAGCCCAGTCATGCTGGCTCTACTGTTCGGTTGGAGGGGACATGCAGGATTTCAGGGAAGTTGTGGGCAGCAGCCGAGGAGGAGACCGACTCTCACCAAGCAGAGCACGATCCCAGTCCGCAGCCACCAGACGGACCTGCGCCGAGCCGGGAGCGCCCCCTGCGCCTCTTCTCTGCTGTCTGCAGACGCGGCTCGTGTGCGGCTGTCAAACTGAGGCAACAACAACACGGAGAGCGTCGGCTCCGCACAGGTCCGCCATGCTCTGTCCCTCTGCGTCCTCCTCCTGGCGGTGCCGTTGTGCCACAGCGCCCCCTGGCTGCAGGGGGGGTCACGGCCACAGAGCCGCGACAGGGAACGATGACGGAGCTCTGTCTCTAAGGGAGCGCCCCGCCACCCTGTGGAGAGAACTCGTTTCATCATCGACCTCGTTTCATTTCATGACCCAAAGTTTATGACCACAGGTGAGGGTAGGAACGTAGATTGACCGGTAAATTGAGAGCTTCGCCTTTTGGCTCGGCTGCTTCTTCATCGCAACAGACTGGTACATTGGCCACATTGCTCTGGCTGCTTCACCGATACACCTGTCAATCTCGGGCTCCATCCTTCCCTCACTCATGAACAGGACTCCAAGATACTTAAACTCCTCCACCTGAGGCAGGGGCTCTCCACCTCGGACTTGGAAGTGCTGATTCTCATCCCAGCTGCTTTAATCAATCACAATCGGCTGCAAACCGCCCCAGTGCATGCTGGAGGTCCTGGCTTGAAGGAGCCAACAAGACATGTTGTGCAAAGAGCAGAGATGAATTCCCATGGCTCCTGAACCGGACCCTCTCTGCCCCCCTGCTGCGCCTAGAAATTCTGTCCATAAAGATAGTGAACAGAACCGGTGACAAAGGGCAGCCCTGTCGGAGGCCTACATGCACCGGGAACAGGCGTGACTTACTGCCGGCAATGCAAACCAACCTGAGGGACACAGTCGAAAGCCTTCTCTAAGTCCACACAACACATATGGACTAGTTGGGCAAACTCCCATGAACCCTTGGCCACCCCGTGGAGGGTATAGAGCGGTGCAATGAATATTTCTGAAGTTTACTTTCAAGATTCATATAAGATAAGTATTTGTGGCCTATTCATGGGATCATCCACTCTCACCTGGGGACAATTAAGTCTTGAAGTGACCTAAACATGCCAGTTTTTGGACTGTGGAAGGAAACCAGAGAACCTGGAGAAAACACACAGAAAGGTCCTCCTACCAGGACAAACTACGGACCGCACAGTCATGAGTCACGAGCATCCAGAAAAGTCCTCTGCTCCTACCATTCTGTCAAACAATTAAAGCTCTAAAACTGAACCAGTTAACAGTTTTCTAATAAATAGAAGCATAGCATCAAAAATTAAGAAACACTTTGAAATTAACAGCAAAAAATGCTTCAGCACCCAATAAGAAGATCGCCTACTAAACATTATCTTTTTAAACAATGCAATAAGGTTATTCTATATGACCCAGAGCTACAGGCCTTATATGTGTCATATTACACATTTTAAAGGCTCTCGACACCGAAATATCACATATTGTTTCAAATAAAAAATACAATAGAAAGAAAGAAAAACATTTCTGCTTTGCGTTCTGGGATGTAACTGTATTCACGGTGCTGTGTCACTGCTGATTTCATTTCCTCTTGAGGACAATTGATGAGCTAAACAAAGGCAAAGTGAACCGACTGTATGAAGATGCACAAACATTATTGAACGTTTAACAGGTGGAGCAAAATCCCACTTACTCCACTGTATTGAAACAAAAGAAGAGCTCTCAGAGCCAAATAAGACTGCACAATGTAATCCACTCTGCAAAACGGAGGTGGAGCTGGAGCTACATGAGCTGCATAAAAACAGACCACAAAGACACCCAGGTAAACAATTACCATTTATTCACACACTGTATGGGGCTGAAAACAAGCGTGACAGGCTGCTGGGAGGAGAATCTTTAAATCATACATGAGCGAAACCTCACAGATGGGCCGTGTTTGCGCTTGAAAACAAAGATGGAAGTAAAAGTGTATTCGCCTGGCTGCTGGAGCTGAGGCCAGGGCACAGGCACGGATGCTTGATGAGTCAAAGCCCAAACGCACAAAATATCCCGTAATCCTGATCCATGTTCATTCACTGCAGCTGATTCTCTTTTAGGAATGCTGATAAACAATCTTGCATCTGCCTACTCCCTCGTCTGTCAAGTGTCCCTGGAGTCTTGCGCTGACGTTCCCACTGTTTGAATGACACCGACCGTGGCTGGAGCACATACGGCTGCACGCCGGAGCTAAAAAGAGTTTCCTGTACAAAATCTACCTTAAAAATGCAGATGCATACGATGGCACACTCTGCGCTGCTTTGCATTGAACGGCAAGGACAGGTGAACAGGCCTCTGGAGCCATTTATACACACATGCTTGTGTGTCAACACTCAAAACACACACACAGTACACGCACACACTTAAACTAGTAAAAAATGAAATTTCAACAGACTTCGTGATGCGACGTATGGGGTACGGCTCAGTGCAAGCATTATGGCTTGGGAGGCTGCGGTAAGGAGTGCTGACAACAGGCAGTAGACAGTAGAAAAGCATGGTTTTCATAGATTCAAACCCACACACCAAACACGATGTGTCGCTCTCAGGAGACCACACAGCGCTCTCTCTGCGTGATCCCTGCATCTCTCTTAATTCCTCCCCTGTCCGTTTTTCAGTTAAAAAAACTGCGATTGTTATTTTTTGATAGCTGTTTCTGTGTAGATGAACGGGTCCGTTCCCTTCGGTGCCGCTGCTTGATAATCCTTGTCCATCTTGAAGCTCCTCTCCCCTTGTGGATGACGCTGAAGTGGTGCATCAGCGAGTGCATGAGCATGTGCATGAGTACTTGTGCACTTATGAGGAATAACAGAGAAGAAAACAGAGAAGAAGCGTTGTGCAGAAATCCCAGGATCCACCACTTCCTGGCTGTATTCTCGCCTTTCACACACACACACACACACACACACTGAGAGTCATTTCTCTAGGCTCATAGGGAGTCTCTGAAAAGGGCATGGATATCTGGTGTACAGGGATGTGTGTGTGTGTGTGTGTGTGTGTGAATCGAGGACAATAACTGTGTGTAAAGCACAGTGAACAGGCTTAATAGGGTGGGAGAGCAGCGTGTTCGTCGACACAGTGAGGATCCTGGTGGAGGAAGGGAGAAGGCGAGTGAGAAGTGTAGGGTGGGTTCTTTGGGGCATGAGGGGCAGTGACCAGTCTGTCCCACGTCTCCTCCTCTCACCCCCGCCTCTCCTCAGAAGCAACTGGCTGTCTCCTCTGGTCAAAACACACACCACGCCATCCTGCCCTCATCTTTTAAGTGTGTGTGCGTGTGTGTGTCTCAGTCTGTGCAAATCTTGTCTCTCAAGTCAGACGAATGAGGAGAACCCCGTGACAGGGGTGCGTGACCCCGGAGGGTTGGTGTTGGGGTTGACGTGTGTGTGCGCGGGTTGCCCTGTGGGCGTGTAGGCGCCGCCTGTGTTGTGCTGCGTCACCACGGTCTGGTAGTAAGGCTCTGCGTCTGCAGTGGCGCACTCCTCGTAGCCAAAGGGAGTGCTGATGCCTTTCAGTCCTTTGGGCTGCCGCTTCCAGGAGTTGTAGTAGGTGGGGTCACTCATGTAGTGGTTGACAAAGGAGTGTTTGGGCTGCTCATCCTCATAATCGCTGTCTGTTAACTGCACGGGAACACACAGTTCATTAGATTATCACTCACTGACGTCACTTGTTCGTGTTAATCTTTCCACCCCCACTAACCATTTGTTTTTTTCTCTCATTTTGGCCCCCGTATGTGTGTTTATGCATTTGGTGTGTGTGTCACACAGACCAAACTGTGAGGGTTTTATCGCCACATTAGTGAGGTACCGCTATAATGGTCTGGAGACAAAGGAGCTTTGTTTTGTTTAGGATGAGAAGCTCTTTGTTTTTATGTTTGGTAGGCTTCTTACAAACTCATAATGTCTAAACTCTAAACTATTCTGTCACGATTGATATTTGATGCTTTCTCCAGTCAAAAATAGATGCTTCTCCCACTTGTTGCATACAGTGGGAGGTGATAAGGTGATAACGATTTCATCAGTATTTTGATAGTAAACCTGGATGTCCTGTATTTTTGATTAAAGGGTGGTACTGTTCAATTACACATGCTTATCCCTAATGTCTCTCCATGAAGCCTTGGAGTGAGACAGATGAGACAGATGGACAAAGACACATACCTCAGACTCTGAGACCTCAGTGGGTTTCTCAGTGAGTGTAGTGCTCTCGGTAAGCACGGCTCCATTGTAGTTGTTGCAGATGTCCTCATCGGAGTAGTGCAGACCACCTGGACTGGGCCTGGGAGGAGACCTGCACGTAGAGCCGTGTGAATTAATGCCTCAGCCAAACTGTATTTTCTGGAAACATAAATGTGCCACATGGTGGCAGCAGCAGCTCCTTGCCCTGACGTTTTTCTTTTAAATCTTAATGGCAGACGTATAATCAAAACGACGCTCTGAGGCAAAATATAACCCACTACAGTAACAGCAGTGTGTGTGTGTGTGTGTGTGTGTGTGTGTGTGTGTGTGTGTGTGTTTCGGTGGATGCACACCTGGTTCCGTTCTTTTTCAGGAATGAGTTCTTGGTGTTGAGTGTTCTGCTGTTGAGCTCCAGTGCAGTGAAACCTCCGTTGTCCAGCGTTACTGACTCCTCTGCTGTAGACACATGCTTCCCTGGAGTAAGATCACAAATAAGAAGGAATTAGTTTAGATAAATGCAAAGACTCGAAGCGGGTCCGCCTGCCATACTGATGCCCTGTGCTCAGGGGCATCGGTGCTGCAAATAAAACTTGAATGGATAATGTGGCAGTTAACTTCAGTGGGAAGTCAACTTGCTTGCCTGGGCAGCTCAGTGCTTTGGTGGGTAGCGCTGATGCCTCGCAACGAGAGGGACCTGGGTTTGACTCCCAGTCTGTGGGTTTTCTCTGGGTTTCCCGTTCCCCTCCATCAGTCAGTACGCAGGTTAGGTTGGTAAGGGGCTCTAAATTGCCCCTGGCTGCGGGGGGGGGGGGGGGGGGGGGGGGGTGTGAGTGCAACAAGTTATGTGAACATGCTGCCTCCCCACACACCCAAATTTCAGTGACAACTCAGAGGAAAGGGCGTAACTAGCACTGGCACTGGCGGGGCTATCTATGTATTATGACTCTACACACTGCACCCACGACTTGGAATACTAACATGTCAAAGAAATGTAAGAAACAAGAAGAAGAAAAACTTGAGCAGAGTGAGAGGGTGACAGGTCAGTTCTCAGGCCACACTGGGGAGGAAGTTTGTCCTTCACTCTTTTATGAGGGAACACGTTCGAGTTAGACTGCACACTGCTGGGCTACCTGACCTCATGCCAGAGGTTCCATACAATAAAGCAGTCCAGGGTGGAGGAGGACAAACTTTGCTGTCCTCCTGTGCTGTCTGTGGGATCCATGAAGAAGTCGATCTGATGTGAGCAGAGTTTCAGAAGCTGCACTACTAGAAATGGGAGCAATTTCATGCACATCTAAAGGCCTAGTGCAGTGAATTGCTGAACTCAACATAATACCGTACAGCTTTAATCAGTCAGTTGTTCCAGTTAAATGACGTGTCATGTTTTAGTCACTCTAGTTTTCCATGAGTTGAAGTTGCAAGTTTAGATCTTTATTTAATTAGCCACCATCATCTTAATTGATATTAAAAATCTGGTGTTAATTAAAAAGCTTATTTTCAGCATGAACCTAAAGCAATTTTCAGAAACCTACAGCAACAACAGCGGGGAGATGATTTCTGCTGAGGCGCTTCAGGGAGCCGTTTGCTCTAAACCATCCTGGTGAAGGAACAAGGCTGACCTTGTTTTCCTCTCTCACATGGCCCCAAAGGTATTCCTTCAGGAACAAGTCTGCTACAGGCAATTCCACGCTACAAACAGTGCTCGTGAAGTGGTGCATGTCTCAACTTTTCCCACCCACAAAAATTTGACTACATTGTAATAAATCACAGATGGATGCCACTCTCTCAGACTTATCATCAGGGGTACAGACCTGTGCTGCAGGCCTTGTACTTGGTGCTGTGTCCATGCAGCAGCAGGGCAAAGACCAATACCAGGATGAGGATGAGTCCCACCAGGGCCATGACCAGCAGGAACCACCACTCCTCATAGAAGGGGCGATCTGACAGCGCTGCAGCAACAGACATCAGGAAGGTCAGAGGCAGAGAATGAGCCTCATATTTCACTTTTTCACATCACAATTAAGTACCAGAGACGGAAAACAGCATGGAAACATTGCTTCAGGATCACTTGTGGTTGTGCAAATAAGAATAAGAATAAGAAGACCTTTAATTGTCCCATAATGGGTAAATTTCAGTGTTACAACAGCATATAGATATTACATGTAAAATATAATAAAATACAAATAAATAAACATGAAATAGAGCTAACAGTGTTGATTGTAGCAGGGAGGAAAGTCCTCTGGAATCTCTCTGTCACACAGCGAGGGTGAATCAGTCTGTGGCTGAAGCTGCTCTCCACAGCGGTCAGAGTGTTCTGCAGGGTTTGAGACTCATGGTCCTGCATAGATCTGATTTTAGCCAGCTAGCTAGAAGCCTTTTGTCCCCCACCTCCTGCACTGAGTCCAGAGGACAGCCCAGGACAGAGCTGCAGTTCTTGATGATCTTGTCCAGCTTCTTCCTCTCCCTCTCTGTGATGCTGCTGTTCCAGCAGACCACACCATACAGAATGTAATGTTGCCTCTAGATGGCAGCAGACACTTGCTATGGTCATTCCCATTAGTGTTTGCAGCGGACGATTTGCTTATTATCCTGATATCAGCCAATGCACCTAGTATTTGGGAGTGCATGTGTGTGTGTGTGTGCGTGTGCGTGTGTGTGTTTACCAGCCAGAGCAACAGACGGCGTACTTGGCTGTCCATAACCATAGTGATTTACAGCGATGACTCTGAACTCGTAGCTGATCCCTGACCTCAGGCGCTCCAGTGGCACTGACACAGACCTGCTGCTGGGGGGTAGGAGTCTGATGAAGGAGTCCCACACTCCCTCATCTGCACCAACCGCGGAGAGAGAAGGAGAGAGAGACAGACAGACAGACAGACAGACAGACAGACAGAGGGAAAGAGACAGTCAAATGTCATATTGCGATGAATGATGACTGAATGAATTATAAATTGTCAAACAACATTTAACAATGGTGTCAGGGTAGGGAGGCTGATGATTACTGTTATTCCTATGAATAAAGTGGCTGTTAGCATTATTATAGGCAGAAGAATAATACCAGAATCTACAGTCTGTACTGCAGAGTGTTCAAACAGCCTCCCTCAGACGTTCCGTCCCTGAATTACATCTCTACTGATCTTTATTAGACAACTGCTGCTGACTTGATTTGCACAGCAGGTCTTAATGAATCTGTTAAAAACTCCGCGAGCTTTAGTGCAAAGCATTACTTAAAGGGAAATTTCTTCAAGTTTTATGCAGAGGCCCAATCAGTGAAGATGGTAAATGTTGCCAGCAGTAGCAATATATGTCAAATACTGACTGGGAGAGCTGAAATCCGCCGCAAAGTCAGTGGTTCTAGCAGCACCTTCATTTGAGTAGAACAATGACGTGGCTGGAGGCAAAGAAGACCCACAGGCTATTTCTGCTCTATGTCTGGTTAGCCAGGGAATGTGTGTGATGTTGCTCTAAAGAGCAATGCTGTTCTCTTTGCTCGTACCAGAAACCGGCTGCTTTTCTAACAGGGGCTTCCCAAAATACAACTTGAGAAGATGTTATGGACGATGACACAGTTGAAAGCATTTCGGCTGACTCCGGCATTAGGCTGTGCCTCTTCCAGCCACAGTGAGGCTGATGAAAGGTAGAAAGGAGAAAGGCTGAGGCTGAGTTGCATTAGCTGTGCACGGGACCGGCGGGGATCATCCAGAACCGGAGCTGCCGAGAGCAAACACCCACTGCTGCTGATGCCTTTGCTCAAATTGCCCTCCAGTGCCAGCAGAAATTGAATCATTTGGCTGCAATGAATTTCAGTGTGAGCAGTTTTTGTTGGATGCCAACCAACACTAACCCCGGGAGAGTGTGTGCGTTATTCTGCATGAAAGTTTTACTCTTCACTTGCCGTGCCAGAGACCTTACGGATCCCACAGGATGAGCTGCAAAAGAATACTAAGGGCAGCTGGGCCGGGAGAGCACACGACCACAGAGTCAATACTTTGATCAAGGCTGTGCTGCTCACACACAAAACATCCTGGACTATACCTGGCCCTGGCGGGGCAGCACTGAGGAATAGACTGCCTCGCTGTACTCAATGATTCCCTTCAGCACTCCGCTTTCCCCGCCTTTCGCCTCTACGCCGAGCGTGAACATAACCATGGGCATTACGGGAAGTCGGCGGCCGATCTGTACCTGAGGGACGAGCCTCAATTACATATCCAGTGACGGGAGCTGCACCCACTTCTCCCTCTGTCCAGTGGATGGTGAGGGCCGAGGACGTCTTGGTGATGGACATGTCCACAGGTGACCCAGGGGAGCCTGCACACGCACGTGGACCAACATAAACACACTATTGTACGTGTGTGTGTGTGTGTGTGTGTGTGTGTGTGTGTGTAATACTACAACATGTACATTTTAAGTGTCAACTTTGTCATTGAAGTTATTCTTAAAATATTATTGTTATTCGTAACCAAGAGTTTGTAAATTATAACACAAACAAGCATTTAGACACAGATTGTAGGTAATTCTACATACCATTGTTGTATCACTGAATTATCATTTGTTTAAACAGTTCAGCAGAGTGATTGTTAATGAGGGTGGTGTGTGATCTGCAGTGGCAGTCATGTCCTGGAGATGGGGTGACTCACCCTGCACGGGCTGCGCTGTGACGTTGGCTGTGATTGGTGGGCCGTAGCTCACGGTGAGCGCCTGGAGGCTGAATGTGTAGGCCACTCCCTTGACCAGGTCTCGGACCTTCAGCCATCGCTGCCAGCTGCCCCTCACGTCCACCGTCACCACTTTACTCACTCCTTGCACAGGGGCGGTTGGCTGGTAGGTGACTCTGTAGCCCTCCAGCTGGCCATTGGGAGTGAGGGGAGCCCCCCAGGACACGTTGACACTCCCCTCGGTCACCTCAGAGAAGGACAGGTGGCTGGGCTGGCTGGGAGCTGTGGGGCACCAGTCAGTAGAGGGAAATGAGTGGAGTGGAGTGAAGGGACGGAGCCTGCAGCGTGAAGCTGTGCTGCCCACCTGATTGCAGGGTGCGGGCCCCCCGGGGGTCGCTGGGGGGGCCGTCTCCGGCTGTATTGAAGGCAGTCAGGGTGACCAGGTAGGGCGTGTAGCTGCTCAGGTTGGTGAGATGCACGGCAGTGTCCGGGACAAAAATCACCTTGACCTTTTCACTCTGGTTCTGCTTGTCCCGCTCCCAGTAGTGGATCTGCGACACAGAAAACACCCTCAACTACCATGGCTACGCTTATAATCTCTTCTAACTTTATCTACCGCACTTGGCCAAGACAAGCTCTTTGCAAAACGCTTCTCATCCTCAAACATTGTTGCAACTGAGGACAGTGCAAATATAGCACTTAATATCTTCCAACCTGTTATTACTAGAGCATTAATGCAATGCACTCATTTGGGGGGGGCTCATTTTTAAACACAGTAGCATGTGGTCTGAACTGTATGTGTAGACAGACCAGCACCCCGTGCAGCCCATGCTTATGCGTAACCTATGACTGCAGACCTGGCCATTCTTCTTCATGACACGCAGTAGTAATGAAGATACACAGACTGCTTGGTGTAATCCCTCTAAATTTTCATAGAACAAAGGTCACTGGGTGAACGACAACAGTACGTGCGAGATTAAATCAATATCTGTCTGATAGTTCGGGAATTTCACAATTAAATCAAGCTAAAGAACATACATTTGAAATTCAATCCCTGTTATTTAAAGAACAATCTCTTTTGCATCAACAGACCTATTTGTTTGCCTTTTCCTGTTTTTTTCTTTTTAAGTGAATGCAGCTTTGAGAAATCAGTTACTTGTGTGACTTTGAGGAACAAATGTGAATGTGTAGCTTTCAATTTGCGGCCCAAGTCACTTAATTGTAATCGAACAGGCTGCGTCTGATGACCAAATTATTATATTAGTGCCAGTAAACAGCCAATATAAATGCATATCCAGTCAGAACATCGCTTTAATGCTTTGAACAGCTTGGCCCCTGCTCTTAACAGTAACAGGCAGGTGCAGGCCTCCTGTAATACGCTTTAAACCTCCTGCTACTGCCTTAATATCTGTACCTCTGCAAACCACTGGCTGCTGTTAAATCCCGGCTAAACGGGGAGGAAATGTTTCTACCCATGAATGAGAGCTCAGCTGGTGGGGCTGCTTTGACAGGGGAACTGCCTTAGCTTTCCTCACAGATGCAGAGCTATCACAGAGACACTAACAGCAAGGTTGCTGAGGTGGTTGAACCTCATGAATTAGAAATGAATACATCATGAATACATAAGAGCTGGTGAGAAAATAGGTCTAGCAGTTTCACTACTCCTTTTCCACCTGATGAGGATTTAGCATCGCACCCCCGTCAGCTCTCCAAACCTGAAAATAAACCGGTGGATTTTACACAAACTGGATGTTTCGTCCGCCAGTACTTTTGGTGTGTTGGGTGACTTAGGAGACTGATATGATGGATTTTTAATACTAACCACTTTCAAATGAATGTAATGTAGCTTACAAGTGCAGTGAGCTTAATGATATTGCTAATGCTATTAATTATATCATCATAAACATTAATTCTACCAAAACACTGAGATCTGTAATGGAACCCAACATTTAGGATTGGTGTGTTCACATTCAATTCAAGCAAATATTATTCAGTGTTTTCTTTTTTTTGTCAGGTCATGTTTGTGCTGCAACATACTGTGTATTCTCAGCTGTGGGCCACACACTGGCTTGGTGCAGTTTGACTTTTGCAGTAAAACACCAACCAGGAACAACCTTTTGCGAACGGCCTCATTTTGTAATCATTCTTAACAGGAAGCACTATCAGCTCGTTTTTGCTGTCCTCCCATGTGCTTTTACAAAAATGACACACAAAGTCATCCATATGCTCAGTTTCGAACCAAAATGTATTACCAATGAAGAGCATCTTCCATAGAGGTTTCACCAAGTTTGGATCCTAAAGACTCATGGTCATTTCATAATACACAGCCCTGCTGTTTCAATAATCAAGAAAATAGATTTTCAAAAAGTCTTTTTTGTTTAAGATTTTTTGTTTTTTACCTAGAGTCCTACAGTCCTACCTGCGGCTTGTGCTGCCTGTCCAAGAGTGTGAGCGTTAACACAAGTCAGAACCTATAAATTCATTAAATGTTCTTACTTTGCTCTATTAGTCTCATCTTAATCTTGTTAACCCGCTTTCTCCCACACTCCCCTCCCCGTGTCCGTCAGTCTCCTGCAGTTTAAATCTATTCCCTCGGCCCCCTAATCAATTCTACAGGGATCTCTCGCTCATCTCATTCCTTCACTCTGCAAATATTACATTCCCTCCTTTCTTCTGCCTTTCTCTCACACACACACACACACACATACACGCACACACACACACACACACACACACACACACACACACACACACACACACACTCTTTGCTCCAGCAGAAATCAATGTGTCTAAAGCAGGACAGATAACCTTGTGTTTGAAGTACTAAGACAGGGGAGTTGAAGGGAAAAGACAGGCAGAGGAGTGATATTGAAACCATTAAAGGATATTCAGATTCTTCTTCTAACTTAATTTTGTCTCTTTCTCTCTTCTCTATAGGACACTTGAAGGTGCAGCAGAGCAAAACCCCTCCAAGACAAGAGGAGAGGCACTTTCACTTTAGACAGTGTTTTCCCCAACACAGACATTCATAGTAAAAACACTGTTTGTGCGTGTGTGTGCATGCATGCATGTGCATGTGTGTGTGTGTGTGGCTTTTTGTTGTCTTGTGTGTGTTTGTGCCACAAGGGATTCTTTGTGTCTACACAGGTTGCTGTGTTTGTTTTCTGCATGTCACCTTGTATCCTTGGATGCGTCCATTCTGGGTCTCAAGGGGGGGTGTGTCCCAGGTCACTTCCAGGATGGAGGGAGACATGGCTGACACTCTGATAGACTGAGGGGCCACCGAAGGGGCTGCAGGAGGAAAGGTGTTTGGTTAGACTGCTGCTGCGAATGTGTGTGTGTGTGAGTGAGAGCGTGCACAGCTGGGTGCTAAGAGGAGGAAGTAGGAAGATATGTTCTACCTTTCCAATTAGATAGAGCCTAAGGCAGTACCTTACTCTACTGTGCCACACACATGTGCGAACACTCAGCAGTGTGCACTTGAGGCTAGAGAAAAGGCCATAACACCCCATTTCATCATCCCCACTTTCTGCCTCCCACTCTTGCTCCCCCTGCTTATCCTTACCTCGCACTCCTCTGCATGTGATATGTATGGCCTACACGCACGCGTCACACATCCCTTGAATATGAATGCAACACGGGCCGATGGTGCAAGTACAAGACTATGGGAGGCACTGCAAACTGTGTGTATGGGTGTAACTATCAGCGAGTGCAAATCCAGCACTCTTGTTCTGCGGTTGTCTGTTTGGTAGTAACAAGGTTTGTATTTGTCTGGTTGTCAATTCTTTATGCTGTGGTTTACACTGTGAATTTGTGGGGACTTCACATCCTGATGGAGACCAAATGCACACGCCTACAACCAAATCTTGACATCTTGGATAAAAGTGTTTGGCGAGGGGTGAAACTCTATGTAGTGTCCCCAAAAGTTGAGGAAACATGACTCTTTGTGTGTGCTTGTGTGTTTGGAAGTGAACAATGAATTTGCACTCCTGTCTGTCTAATGGATCCATAGTTTGACTTTCCAAAGTTAAACAGGGGTTGGGCCATTACGACAAAATAGATGACCTTGTACAGCTCTTAACACACATACACACACACACACGCACGCACGCACGCACGCACGCACGCACGCACACACACACACACACACACACACACACACAGACAGCATGAGCAGGGCAAAGCAAGAAGGACTGAGACACAGGAGTGACAGAAAGCAGGCAAAATAATCCCCTCTATCTATCTATCTATCTATCTATCTATCTATCTATCTATCTATCTATCTATCTATCTATCTATCTATCTATCTATCTATCTATCTATCTATCTATCTATCTATCTATCTATCTATCTATCTATCTATCTATCTATCTATCTATCTATCTATCTATCTATCTATCTATCTATCTATCTAATCTAGCTTGTCTGTGGATCAAAATAAAGCTAAAAGCTTAAGCTACAATATGGAAAGAGGGGCTTGCATGCTTAAAAAATAATATGCTTAGCAGCAAGTATAAGCTAAATGAAAGAGATCTTTAGATCTTTATTCAGTCTATTGTTGTGTTCCACCTACCTGCCTCTCCAACAGAAACCTCCACAGGAGCTGAGGGTGGGCTCTCTCCAATGATATTGTAGCTCGTCATAACAATCTGGTACCGTTTGAATTTCTTCAGTTCTACAAAGACAAATGCATGTATAGCAAATGATTGCATGGCACACTTGTTACGCAGTTTAGGAGCAATTTTGTTTTCATCACGTTCAGTAAAATATAAACTAAAAGTCTCCTTGAGGTTTATTCCCAGTTCAGCTGGTTTACTTACGTGTCAACTCAAACTCCGTTAGTGAGGCGCTGCTGACTGTCTTGAAGGTGCTTTTGCCTTAGGAAGAGAAAGTTTAATCAATACATGTGTCAAGTGCAACAATAAACGTAGCTATTATAATGGCATTAAAAAATGAAGCAAATGTTCAATGCTGCTGTCACTCAGTAGATGCTGGAAGGTAAGAGAAGTGTCCAGCCTAGTTGTGCAGATATTCCATCTAACTATGTATGAAGCCCTTCGGACTGTACAGTGAATACAAATATTTGAACAAAGTAGCAACAATAAGATAAATGACTGCGGTGGAACATTGGTAGCCACAAAGGAAAACCAGAGCCGCACTGGTTTGTCCCTGGTCCTTGCTCTGATGTGGATTCATTTAGAAACACGTTTCCCCTTTTTTCTCGTATACATCTGCTGAGTCACAGTCTTTTTAAAATGGATTATGTGGAAAAGGCGTGCTTTGGACTGCAGAGTTAAAAAATCTTAAAGTCTGATTTCCAGGTTAGAAATCTTTCACACACGTGCTAACATTGTGCCTACTGCTATGATACTTTTTCCCCACCTCTGATTCTAGATATTTCTTCATTTTGTGATTTTTCATATTGGGCATTTCAAAATTGTTTTCTTGGGCAGTCTGGTCCTGGAGTGTCAGAGTTCAACAGCCCTGCTCTGCTCTCTATTGGAACTGGAAAAGTTTTGACTGCAGCAAACTCAGCTGACTTTACAGGGGGTAGCATGGAGTACTTGTGAGCTACGCTGGCCAGTTCTTCAGTTATTCAATAAGTGAAAAGTGTGTTTATGAGGGTGCACATGACAGAATGAAAGCAACGATATTTGATGTGCTTAATAAATACAATTTCCTGCCGCCCTGCCCTGAGTCAGCATCACTGCGCTCTGTTCCAGCTTCCTCGACAGCGGCTGATGGGCATTCAGAGATGAGCTGTCTTCGTCCGCAGGTCAACAGTTTGCTCTCTCGCAAATGGCTTTGTGTCAGAAAGGTGAATGTGCATCAGGACCGAGAGGCGACTGTATGACTGTATCTGCACTTAACTTCCATTAAGCTTTGACGTGACAATCCCCCCTCACAAACTGGCCTGCTCACAGTAGGACGTTGGCTAAAATACCGCGGCACAGTTTTGACAGCTCCCCCACCTTGGTATGCGCTCCATTGCTGACAGACACCATGTAAACAGTCTCCTGCTGGGTTTCTGTGATGTACTCCAGTCCATCAAAGATCACAACTGTCTGGACGGCAACCTTGTTCTTTCCTGCTTGTAAATCTGTCACACCGGCTTCTTTTATTTTACTTTATCTCAATTGGTTGTCTGTCTAGTGTCAGCGGAGGGAAAGACGTTTGTGCATCTCTGTCTGCGGGAACACATTTATCACTGTGAAGCCTCGCAAGTCGGAGGGGGGCACAAGGCTTAGTGAACAGATATGATCAGTGATACTCACTTGTAATGTGGGTGCTTGTGGTGTTGTTTCTGGTGGCCTGGACCTCTGCTTCAGTCAAAGTGGAGGCATTCACAGGGAGCTCTTTGTAATACAGCCGGTATCCAGTCAGCATCCCGTTGATGCCCTCATCACTGGGAGGCTGAGCCACACAGACAAAATGTTAGATTTGCACAAAAAGATCTCTAAGAAGTGTGCACTAAGCTGGCTTGCACTGTTTTGTTGCAGCGAGGTGACTGGCGGGACTGTGGCAGGCTGGCAGGACACTGTTTTATCAGCATGGTCCAGTTTAAAGGATTGGTCGGCCTGCAACCAGCGCACACTAAGTGATGCTTCAGTGGCTCTGGCACCTCTGGTAGGGGATGATGAAATTGCTGGCGATTCTGTTTTTCATTGCTTTCTTGTGCTTTGACACAAGGCAAGACGGAGTGAGAAAAGACACTTCCAAACAGAAGAGGAAGCGTGACAAGCAGTGAAGCAGCCGCGCCGTATCTGTCCTCTAGTCATACATCGCTGGTGAGCCGCTCCACCTCTGTTTGCTCTTTCTCTCCTCCTTCGCTCTGTTGTTATACTTTGCTGATGTTTTCTTTGCTTGCCCTATAAAGTCACTCCCTCTGGTGTTCTATTCAGGATTTTGATCATTTCTCTCCCCTCGCCTCTCTCTCTCTGTCCCTCCATCTTGCCATCCCTCCAATCTGTCACTGTTGGCCTCTGACCTTTACTGCTTTAATAAACAATAATAATTACATCCACAGACACAAACACACAGACGGCACAAACACACATACAGGCACTGCATGCAGACAGTCTGCGGGGGCCTCATTCTGCTGGTGGGTGATTAACCTGCACACACAGTTTTGTTGTGTGCCCATAAATCATGTGTATCACAGGGATCACTACTGTGTTATCGTCTGAAAGTACCTTCCATTGCACCAGGACTGAGGTGGTGGTCATGGGCTTCACTGTCAGGATGACTGGAGGCTCATCAGGCACTGGACAGAAAGCAAACAGGAAGCCAAATGGAGTGAAACTCTGACAAACGGACATGCTCCTGTCCATCACAACAGGACTTCCCCGCCACAGGAGCTTTCCAGGATATCTGATGTTCCCTCTCTCACCATCCTGCAGAGTAGTAACAGCCTCGGTCTCTTTGCTGAGGACACTGTCTCCCACATCATTGGTGGCCAGCATCCGAAACTTGTATGATGTGAAGGGCTTCAGCCTACAGATGGACACACACAGACACACATACATACATTCAACACGAAGTGAATCACTCCGGGTTTCTCAGCTAATAGACCAGTATGTGAACTTGCACAGAAAAGACAGTTCTGAGGCCTTCTCCTGACTGTATTTACTGTCCAGCATGTGGGGTTTTGTCGTTTTGAGCTCCCACTAAACCGTTGTACAAGCAACACAATGACCCGCATATGAAAGCATGCTCTAGTGGGTGCCATTCATGCAACGACATTAAATTTGTTTAAAAAGCCCTTACTGCCCCTCTCATACTTTACACATACTTTGCTCTCTACATGGCATTTGAAGATCAGACAAGGCCTTGAATAATAATCTCACATCTTCACTAATTGCCTCCACTGCCATAGTATTTTTACTGCTATACTACCACCACATCTTATCTGCATTTCTCCTCTGCGCAAGGTGAGCGTATTGCTAAGCGGAGAATAACAATCTACAGTCATTTTGAAAAGTCTTTGCTCCGGAGCCACTTGCAATCAGTGCAGTGAGAATGTAGCCATTGTAAAGGACTAGCAGAGGCAGTTTCACAGCATGCTTCCAATGAGTTCATTCTCCACTGATTACAATCCAAAAAGGATAATCAACTCAAAATAGTAATTTTTCTCATTTTTAATTGATCTGACATTATTAACAAGAGGACCAATCTGATAATTAGCAACCCTCATATCAATTGCACCCACTTTACTCATGAACACACCTTCTACAAGGTCCATCAGGGGTATCTATTTACAGAGCAGCAGGCAGACTAGTGAGGACCAGTTAGAAATTCAGTGGGCAACAGAAGAGCTGCTCAAGTGTCTTCTTGTATAATAATGAGCTGTCCCCAATAAGGGACAAGAAAAGGCCCTATGGGGTTCTGGGTATCGCAGGAATAGAACATCAAAGGCAACAGGCTCAGAGAGGGTGGGGAACCAACAGCACTGGGAGGATGTTAAGGACAGAGTTTGAAAGTGTGTGTATGCTCAACTGTATGTGTGTGCTTATGTGTGCATCAGCCTGGGGACTTTGATGTTTTGGTTCCAAAGATGTCTCAGTGGAAAACAACAATTAAGAGTAGATAACAAGTGAGTATGAGTGTGAGCATGCAGAGATGTAAGCTAATTCCCCCATCCGGTGCTGTAATGAGAGCATTCAGTGATAGAATGAGCCCAAAAACTGCATCAAAACAGCAGCAGCAGCAGTAGCAGCAGCAGTGGCGGCTTCCGCAGCTGCATCATGGTGGATAGACTCTCCCTGAGGCACACACAAACAGGCTGACGCAGACACTCTTCAGCATCTCAAACAGCCCTGTGAGAGCTCAGGACCGAGTGCTCACAAACAGCCAGCAACCAAAGACACACGCCAGGAACACACTCTCTCTGCAAACAGAGCCTCATCACAGGCCTGGGAGGGAGGGACGCTCCAGTCTGACCACTGTCACCTGTTGCCATCACCACTGTCCCAGCAGCAGGCCGGGGCAGGCGACCACAGAGCGGCCGCACTTGCGGTCTCTTCCAAGGGATGCTCTGACTGATTGATGGATTGATTGAGGGAATGACGAGAGGTAAAAATAGTCACGGACACAGACTGCGAGGCAACCAGCACGAACCAGTCTGAAAACATGAAGGCGGATTAAGAAACAAGCACTAAGAGAATAAGACGGAGAATTTCCTGCTGTTTCTGTGTGATTAGGTGACCGAGATCCTCCACTTTCTGCAGTGATTATGATTACCCTGCTCTCCCTGGTGATTTATTTCTACTTTATGTGTCTTTTTTATTCACTCCACAAAACTCTTTGGTACATCATGTGCTACATAAATAAAATTTTTACTTTTGCTCCTCTAATTCTCTGTTGTTTTGCGAGAACAATTTGCCGCGGCATCACCCACTCCATCCACTTTTCTCCCCAAGGATGCATAATCATTACTTGATTTTTCTTACGGATTGCTCTAACTAATTCAACTCCAGTGTGTGTCATGCAGAACAAAATGCTCATATTACCACTCTCGGAGAGAAGCAGAAGTGAGAGATAGGACCTCTCTCTGGTCGTGTTTTCTCTGAGGATGCTCCGGATAAAGATCTAACTGACTGCAAGGTAACCCCTGGCCCTCCCTAGATACTGCTGCTATGCCAGCACAGATGGACTTTACAGTGCTCACACTTGCAGTTCAACACCTGAAATATACCCTGTCTGGGATGTAATTCCTGCATTCACCTCATGAGCGCTGCAGTAGGTCTAAAGGAAACATGAGCTGATCGATGAGACAGTATAAAGGATAGATGAGCTGTTAAGAGATGTCAGTTGTTTGGTTTTAGAAAACAGTCATATGCGCATACGTACCTGTTAACCGTCCAGCTGGTCACGTTGTATGGGATGTCAGAGCTGTGTGTGTTCCAGTCCCCACGGGGCAGCTCTTTGACCTGGAGAGTGAAGTACCTCAGCGGGGAGGAGCCTGAGCCGCCTGTCCCCCAGTGCAGGCGCAGGCTGCGAGATTCCACCCCGTCCTGAGGAACAGACAGCTTCCTGGGGGGCTGCGGACGCTCTGTGGACACGGTCAGGAGGACCAGAGAGGGGAGTGCAAGAGTGCAAGAGAACTTGACTAAAGGAACTTGACTGAAAAACACATTCCCGCTAAAAACTCATTCTTTTAGTAGTTAAACTGTTTTAATGGGTTACCCCTCAACAGTGTGGTCAGTGTGTCTATGTGTGTGTCTCAGAAAGACATCAAAGAGTCATCAAAGACGGAGGCATCTGCACGACAACTTGATGACAACAGATATTCAGTAGCTTCACTGCACACACGTTGTGAAACACGGATAAACAGAAAGTCCGCTAAACAACTCCCATTTGTGTTTGTGTGTTTGGGTGTGTGAGTGTGTATGTGTAAGGGAGAGACACAAAGCTTATTTTGCAGTGATGGAAAGTTATATATGGAGAGAGATATTCAGATCATTTACCCCTATCAAAATGGAAGTTGTATCCAGATATGTTCACTGTATAACAAATGATCCAATTTTGCCTGTACTTCGACCTGGGCTTTTAAATCGGTCTGCTTTGTCCTTATTCAGATCTCTGTGCCCAGATCAAAACCTGCACATGAGGAGAATTCTTAGAACCAAGAGGTTCACGTGAATGTACATGAACATGACATCAACACAGAGAGCGGGTGTGTGACGTCATGCTAAACTCCAGATGAAATTACACCTCTAGTTCTTCACATAGCCATTTTATTCATTCCTTCAACATAGAAATGACGAATTTCCACTTTTTGTCCCGTTAAAGATAGAAGGATAGATAGAAACTTTATCCCTTCTTTTTCTGCATTTGAGCTTTTCTCTCCTTTGTATGAAACAGTGTCTGAGTCTGTACTGGGTTGGAAGGTACACTGATACATGAGAAACCGAGACACTGATGCTGACACTGTTGGTGGATTAGAGCCGGAACCCTATAGCTCATGTTAAGTCGCTTTGCAGAGGTTCACCATGGTGATATCAACATGATATTATAGCACAGTAAGGATGTTCTGAAATATGAAACATTGCAGTTTACCCCCTTTGAGCACAAATGTACATTGTGGTTTTGAGGGCTGACCGTGAACTAAATTTCCTTAACTGTCTGTAAACAAGCTCACATCTGCATATATTAATTCAGGGTTCTTCTTTCATTCACCTACTATTTGCACACGCCTTGAAATGAACTGTCACCTAGGCTAATTGAGACTATCAAGGACCATATGCTCCAGGTAATTTGTAGAACAGGTCATGTTCAGCCGCACATTTACATCGTGAATGTGCACTGCAGACATATGTCTTAATGCAACGGTACACAAAGCACGACAGCATTACAGAGGCAATTCATCAGCAAACTGTGTGTGTGTGTGTGTGTATTTGTATTTGCTATTCAATTACGAGATGAAAGATGGCTCTGGGAATCAGAATCTCTGCACAGCTATGCTGGCAGTAGTTGTGTGATGAGTAGACAGCCCCGCACACATGCCTGCATGTGAACACAAAAACAAAAACATGGTTGGGGGCAACACTGTTGAACAGTGATTAGTTTCAGGGGTGTCTTGTTATCGAGTAAGTATAGAAATGAAAGCATTATTGATTCTGTCTGAAGTTTAATTAATCGCCCCCCACACACACACATAGGCTTGCCTACCTTCATTCATCCTTATCACAAGTAATTTAAGTCAAATGTGTTTGTCTCCCGTGCTCCCTTATGCCCTTATCCCCTTCAAGATTTGACTATTATCTCCCTCTTTTGTCTGGCTGATACCATCTGCGTCTCCTGTCTGTTCTCCCCTTGTTCTATTCCACAGTTAAGATCGTGTCTTGATAATAAAGTCGTAATTGTCAGAACAAGGGCTGCCCCTTCAGCACTTACAGTGCATGACTGTTTACTGCCACACAAGGGAGATGTGTATGCTAAACTGAGTGTTGGGTGTAGAAAAAAGAATTGATGGAAGTATTGTTGGGCAATTAAATCTGATAAATATGTTTCTATATACTGTCCATTTCCATATCTGTTATCAGCCCTACGAAGAGAAAAATAAGCGTAGATAAATCTGTCTAGTGGGAGTTCTCTAATTCATTCATACACATGCACACTACCTCACACACACATACACAGCCACATGCACACTCAAAAAGCCAATTTTCTTTTTCTAGGGATTAAGTTGGTCTCTTCAGCATCATCAGAAAGAGATCTCTATTAGGCTATTCTGTCTATCTCACAGTGAGAAAAGGCCATTATGTTCCTGAAGTGGAACAGAGAACCACTAAATTCTTTTCTAAAGAAATCCTGATAATGATGCTGCCGATGGTATGATATCTGATCCAATTAAAATGCACCACATAAGCAGATGTTTCCAATTGAATATCTGACATCACGATTCCAGGTCTTCATAAAAAACTCTCTTCACTGCCAGATTTTAACATGGAGACTTTAGTAACATTTCAAGGGTTTGCTTGGCACAAACGGCATCAGCACAAAGAGAGATCAGGGATGACATATATCAAGAGCTGTGATCCATATTCAAACCAAAGCTATCCATGCGTTATCCTACAGAGACACCACTGTGAGTGATATTTCACTCTAGTAGGACTGTTCTACTTTGCTCAGGAATGGTCAAACCAATACTTTTACAGCCCCACGCGTAAAAATGACCCTGTATACTTGTCTGCTTAAATGCAAATCTCAGAGCATGTTTCAGGGGGCAGCAGCCACACTTTAGCCAGTCACACATCTGTGTTTGCAGCACTATGCACTAAACTGTTTGATAGCGAAATCACACCTGATCTCTGCACACATGTATGTGCATATGAACACAGTTTCATGTAATCAGAGCAAATAAAAAGCTGACTTGTGCTGAGACAGAAGCTGATAGATGCAAAGATAGCACTTTGGCCAGTTCCGCTTCTTTTTTACTAACCTCTGAAATTATTTATGCATGCAACTCCAGCCCACTCAGAGATGATGCAAGTTCTGGTGGTCTGTTTCAGAGCAGCTTGAGAACATGTGCATTTGTCAGCGAATGGAGCTCACACTTGACACTCCTAGTTTTTCGACTGCTTCTAGATGAAATATTTTGTACCCCTAATGCTGATGTGACACAAGCCCACTTGTGTCCTGACGTCCTGGGTCATTTTGTTCCAGTACAAACTGTGCCGTATACCCTCCTCTTGTCTAACATCTCTAATGAAACCTAACCAAAAATAGCAGCTGCATTGCCCTGTCCATGATGGGACACACACCAGAGGCTCACATCTATGGCAGATTAGCCTCTAAAAACCCCTAACCAGATTCAAATTTACTACTCTTCCTAATAGTGGTGCAGTGGTACAAGAAGGTCATGAGTTCACATCCTGGCCATATCTATGCAAGGTACTCCAAATTCCTCCCACAGTCGAAAACATGCAAAGTGCTTTATAGAAATTTGCAACACAAGGGCTGGTAGAGCTACGCATCAAAAGTTGTTCCTTTGTCTCAGAATTCAAGCTTTGCTGCACTTGAATCTTGCCTTGCTATTTCAATCCGCTGGCAGTCTCCCTCCCTCTCTCACCTAGTCGCTGGGCTTCTTTGGCCCATCCACAGATGAGCAGGGTGCTATGGGAAAAAAGCCGGTTGGAGTCAGAGAGGCTAATTCCTGTTGTCTCACTTAAGAGGTCCATTCAGTTTGGCATGCTTGCAGAACGGTGCAGCAGACTGAATGTCCCAGGGGTCTTTGATCCAACTATTGAAATTTTCTTTGTGATTACCTGTGCAGGTAGTCCGTTTTTGTAATGGTTGATTTTAACATGGACAGAGAGTTTCTGTAAGACCCTGCTCTCATTGCTCTTTGCAGAAGCACTATTAAGTAATGATTTCAATGTCTATTGTTACAGCCAAGCAGCCGCTGGAGTGTCTAAATTTCATTTTGCTTCTTTCTGCATATGACATACTGTTGTCTTGTGGTAGTACTTAGGGTGCTACTTAAGCCCTGGACATACTTCCGTACAAATCGTTGGCATGTGTCGATTTGGCCGATGTTCTTCGTTTCGTCCAGGGGTACAGACTTGTACCACCCACCTGTGGTGGCATGGAACATTACCGAGTGGAAGTATGCAGTAGGCATGTGGTGCACAACACGGTGTGCAAGACGCATTGTGTGGAAGAATACCCCGGCCTTTATGGTAGCAACAATAGGGTGGACATGTTCAACCACAAGGCCTTGGTTGAAGCTGAGATAACCTGTGTGAACCCCATGCCTGAAGCTCCAAATCAGGCATTTTACAGTTAAGGAGTTAAGGAGACCTTACAGTGGCGAACATTTAAAATGCACATTTAGTCACTCCTGCTAACAAAAGATCATTTACAGAATGTATTATTTGAATTCATTTAACATCCTTAACTTATTACTTACTTAATGCATTTTCTTAATTTAATCTGAATTTTGTTTCAGATTGGTGCAAATGATGGATGCGCACGATATTTGCAGTATCCAGGGAAAGGTTTTGTTTGGGTAGCCAAGCCTTCAAAGATTGTATTTGTAAAATCATCCAGCATTACCAATTAAGAATTTTCTTGGAAAAAAATAAGGGTACATTTGTAATACTAGGACAAGTATTGTGTGCTTCAATAGCCTTTCAGAGAAAACAAACAAGAAAAACATATTGTGTCTGTTCAGTATTTAGCAAGTTTCAAGACAATGAATTTGTAAGAGAGGTTTTAATTGCTGGCCCCCCCGACACTCTTGAGAAGTTTCTTCTTCCCAAACAAGTCCATCAATGACCCATCAACCACACACTGTTAACTGCTGCAGGCCTTCTTCACAGCAGGCACTGGGACTCAACATAGCAGCATAAAAGCAAGCAACAAATAACACTATTGATGACTCTTTTCCACCACCTTTAGTTATTTGTACCCTTCTTCCTATATTAATTTGTAATGGCTGCTGCTATTTGGTGTCTGATAGCTAGCTTAAATTTGAAGTTCATGAAAACTTCTCTCCATAATATAGTATAATTGATTCCCATTCGTTCCCACGCAACAATAAACACTGAAGTTTGTTAGACAGCTTATTTTGATACCATTATAAACAGGTCACGCATGCAGGTAGGCATGCGTGACAGAAATCAGTGATGGGTAATGCCACTTGTGTTACTAAAGCGCTTTTGTGTACTGACGAACCCTCCATGATGTCACCCATAGGTTTGTGAAGACCCTTTTATGAAGCCTGGGGTTTCACTCTTATGCAGCTGCATTTGTTCACGCTGCTGGAGGCAGCAGATAGATGTTGTCTAGATGTCCGGAGCCGCCCTGTCCCTGGTTAAAACTGTCCCTGAAATGTCCCCGGTTTCAGTGGGTGCGAAAAGCTGCACAGAGCGCAGAGAGAGAGAGAGAGTGAGAGGGAGAGAGTGTGCAAGCAAGCGAGCAGAGGAGAAACAGCAGCGATCTGGTTATGTGCACGCCTGATTATAACTTTTCAACTTGATTCCAAGGGGAGTCTGCAGAAAAATAGACCTCTGTGCTCTCTTAGTTTGCAGGATTGAGGGGATGCTAGTGCAGTGCAATGACAGATTCATATGCACATTCCTGGAAATGGTGGAAGCCAAGCGTTACGCATGCAGACCCATCTCTGCGCATTGTCTCAGCTCTGTGCCACAACTGAAGATAGGAAGAAGCGTGGCTCAATGGCAGAAACTCCTGCCGTCATCATCAATTCCCAGTGCGACTGCCAACAACAGTATAGCTGTCTGTGTGTGATAGTGCAGTGCTAAAGACAGGGACAGAAGTGTGTGTCAGGCCCAGGCAGGGACTCCCTCCTGTAACTTTGGTGTGAGGAGCCCAGTGGATGACTTTGAAGCAGCACAGGCAGAGGAGGAAGGTTGTGCATAATGGATATTCAATTGTTGTTCATGTAAAGTAACCGGAACGGTTCCATCTTCATCTTAACACGTAGAACTTCTTTCTCCACAGAAAAAAATGTTACAGTACAACTTATGTTGTGAAAGCAGCGTTAGGATACGAGGCCTTAAGGTATATCTGTGTGTCGTTCACCTCTGCGTTCAGTGGTAACCACCAAGGCTTCCTGTTCCTCGCCCCAGCCCACGGCAGTGCGCGCAGTGAGTCTGAACACATAGGCCTGCTCAGAGGAGAGTCCCGTGACGGTGAACTGCCGGGCGTTGGAGCCCACCTCCACTGTGGTCCAGCGCTGAGTGTCCCTGCTGTCCAGGCGGTAGGAGATCTGGTAGCCTGGTAGGGCACAGACAAAGGAGGGCGTCACGTCAAATCTGTACGCAAATCTGCTCACAGTGCCCACAAGAATCAAAGACAGCGCACTACAAGATTGGAAATAGTCTGAAAACCATGCTGCAAAGCACACATTTCCCAAAGTAGCACAAAGAAAGAACATCTACTGTTACTAAAACTGCCATGTTTGTTCAGAGGAGATTGGAGCTGTGAAGACACACACACACACACACACACACACACAAACACACATAATGTAAACATACGGCCACTGCTGTGTCCCCTTGGCTGTGACCCATGGTTTCCAAGGCTTCTGTCTGTGTCTCTGTCTCATGTGCAGTAGGCCATGTAATAACGCCCCAATAACACCCTTCAACTCACACACACATACACTCAAACCACTGATCCCCAACCATGCTGTCCACACACCACTGGCCACTCACAAAGGCTCCGACATGAAGATTGTATTGTGCTTCAAGCACAAGTGTGCAGGAGTGATTGGTTGACAGCCAAGCAGTCAGGATAGTAATCTTCTCAAAGGCAACTAATCTGGTTGTGTGGATGATAATCTCATCAGATAGGATGATTGTATATGAATGTGAACACAATGTGTGAGGCTTATTGGATGACAGTGAGATAACAAATCTTCTCACATCCAAACAATTGGGTCAGGGCGCAGCATTATCATCTATGCTATCATTAGGCCGTAGCTGCTATCACAGACATGAGGCTAAATCTGCATTATAGTCACTCTTTAATGTTTGACAGCCCGTCTCCTTTTCCCTCTGCACAGATGTGAAATGCACAGTATAGTGTACACAGCCTCCTACATTATAGCATTCAAAGCATGTTTCTTAACAAATGCCCCGCCATTGCTCACTTGAATTGTCCGTGTGTATGCCAGTATTTCAATCAGCAAATTCACATTTCTCCAAAACCTATGGATAGTTGTCCAGCAACATCCTGAGACACATATACAAGCCCTACTCGTAACCAATCCCCTCAAATCATGACAGAGGGGAGCATGGATTTTGCATGTGCTCTTGTGTATATCTGGGGATTCCAGTTTCCCCCAACATCATAACATTCATCTCAGGTCAATTCTTCCGTCAATGCCCTTGATTTACAGCTGGAGTTGGCCCAGAGTGCTGCAGTGTGGCTGCAGATTGCTCCCCAGAGATACATACAAATGCATTGTGCAGTACTAAGTATGTTTGTGACAGTGAAAGAATCTTGGTAACACTTTAGAATAACAGATGCTTAAAAGGCATTATAACGCATTAGTAACACTCAGTAAATACAGAATTAAATATGAACAAAACATTTACAGACATTTGTAAATGATTAGGAAATGCTATGTTAATATTGAACATGTAAATTGTTTCACATATGGGAAACAGTCAATGATGATGTAATGATTAAGTAAACAGTTATAAACATTTCAATCTCTTAGCAAAAAACCACACAAAACCTACACAAGTTCACATTCCTAAAATAATTTGCACATCATTTGTTGACACTGTAAAAGGTTGAAAATATTGTTTGAAAATAATTCAGAAACTAGTTCTAAGTAGTTTATTATTATTTACTTCATTACTATTATTTATTTATTACAGTATTACGGGTGATTGAAATGAAAGGGGGGGGGATTCCTTCCTTCCTTCCTCCCCCATGGAACTGGGGGTCCAGCAACAGCACCCCGTGCCAGGGCAGTCTAGTTGCCCCGGCCAATCACCTGTGCTCCTGACCGTGGAGGCGGGGCCGGGACAAGACACGCCACCGCGCATGCGCAGGACCCAACCTGCCCAGGTTCCTGCCTCTGAGCCCATTAAAAACAAGAAACACACCAGAGATCACTCTCTTTCGCACCACCACCACTCTTTCCACTAAACCTCTTGACTGAAGAGGTCAGCTCTCTGCCACAAACGATCTGGGAGAGATCACGTTGCCTCCATACCTGGAACCCGAGGAGCAACACCGCTCCTCAGCCGGCAGCCCAGCTTTCCTACGGGCCCTAAACACAGCAGCAACCGCAGCTCCATCCCTCTCTCTCTCGCCCTCTCCCACACTTCCTCTGTCCCTTTATCACTCATTCAGTAAGTATTAATTAAATACAGTGGATGATTTATCCATACTTCAGTTAATGCTTTCATGGCTTTCATTTCAGTCACCCGCAATAGTGTACAAGGTAATCTTAATGTTGTAATAATTAAGCTACAAACTAGTTTACTAATTATTTTCAAACAATAGTTTCAACTTCTTGCAATGTTTACAAAGGATGCGCAAATTATTTGACGAATATGAACTTATGTAGTTTGGTTTTGCTTAACAGATTTAAATGTTTATAACTGTTTACTTATTATTTTTTTAACCGTTATATCGTCATTGACTTGTGTTTTCCAAATGTGGAAGAACTTGTATATTCAATGTTAACATAGCATTTTCTAATTATTTACAAATGTCTGTAAATGTTTTGTTCATATTCAGTTCCTTATTTATTGAGTGTTATTTATGCTTTATAATGCCTTATAAGCATCTCTTATTCTAAAGTGTTACTGGAATCTTACTATAAGTCTTTACTAGACTGCATTGTATTGCGTTGATAATAGATTTTTTAAGCTCTGAAGATTAAGGGAATTTATTGTCAATGTGTTAATAATGTGCTCTTGTGTTTTCTGCCACTCTTTGAATTTCTGATGTTTCCTCCATTGTTTTGATCTTTTCTGTTTGATGAATGAACTTTGTTTAGACACAGTAACACAAACTCCGTGAGCCATATTAGACTAGGTTGCAGTGTTTGTGTGGCTGTACTATATAATGTGAAATGTCACATGAAACCACAAATGTCTTTGCGCCAAATTACGTCCTGCACCTTCTGTGATCTTTTGTCTCTTCAATCTACTCCCATGCCAGTCTGCACCAGGTTGAGCCAGCAGTGCACTATAGTTATCGGTCTGCACATAAACACACATTCAGACACTTATACATATCCATACATACATCTCCACACATGAACAGACACACAATATATGCTCAGCAAGGACACAGCAGGCCTGGTTTGTATGTGTCTATGTGATCCAGTGAGAAAGATTTGGCCTCCCACTCATCCTTCTGTCACATATTGGTGTTGCACTAAATGTCCTCCCCCCTTACAATACAGTCACATATCACTCAGAGTGTCCCTCCCACAGTGAGAGGACAAACAGGACTCTTTTCTCCCCTTTGTGAAATGTGTCCTCTCTCTCTCTCTCTCTCTCTCTCTCTCACTCACACACACACACACATACACACACGCACCTGTCCCTCCTCTCACCTCCATACATCTCCTCTCTGCAGTCTCTCCCCTTCTGTTCTTTCTTTTTCCAGCTCAGCAGCTCTCATATTCCTCTTGCCTGTAACTCAGCCTCTCTTCCTCCTTCATTAATCTGCTCTCTCTGATCCACTCTGCACGCTGTGATTTTCAAGCTAAGAAACAAGTGATATGTGTTTATATATGAGGCTATATATGCATAAGGGAAGATGTCTTGTCTTGCTCCAGCAACAATAACAGCCCTTTGCCTTGGTAGCATCTTGAACACTACACACACACACACACACACACACACACACACACACACACACACACACACACACACACACACACACGTACACACACAGAGGCACCAGCAAATCTCAGCACTGTTGTTGAATGCAGTGAGAATAAAGCTGACCCTTGTTAGAAAGCTAAAAACAGAATCTGCGCTTTTCCATTTTATGGCTTTCACTTCCTTCCTTCCCTTGAAAGATCACAGCAATAGGTGTGTGTGTTCCTGTTCCGTTGCACGTCTGTGTGGAAAACTGCAAACTCACGCCCTCTTAAAGCTGCATCCTGTCCTTCAGCAATTGAAAAGAAATTTGCAGTCATAATGAGTGTAGAACTCTGGATTATGATTTCAGCGTTGCTCTCAGATATGTGCTCTCTCTTAAGTGCGTGTATGTGAGTGTGTGAGTGTGTTTGTACCCAATATGATGCCGTTGGGGTTTGTGGGTGGCTGCCAAACCACCCTGACTGATGACAGTCGAACTTCTGGAAACACCATCCTGAGAGGGGGCCCTGGGACTGGAGAGAGGAGCAGGGAAGGGAGTTGGGAGCAGAATGAAACTGTGATAATATGTACAGTACAAAGACACATGAATAGAAGCACAAAGGGAACGCTTCAATGCTGCAATGTAACACAGAGCTTTTTAACATCAAGCACTTATATTCTAATAAGTTACAATGACAGTCTCAAGGCTTTTGCACCAATACACACACACACACACACACACACACACACACACACAATGGCATACATTTTTAAAAGCTATTCTTGAAGCAAAAAATAGAAAATGCAATTTCGTTTATTAAATGCCTTTCTCCCTGATAAATATACATTACTCATGACCGGATACGAGTGTGTGTGCGTGTGTGAGTGCAGTATATGAAGGTGTCTTGCTGACAGGATAGAGGCTCATTATACGTTGCAGAGAAGTGACTTTCCTGTTCTTGTTTCATTCTGAAATGAGAAAAACCTTTCAAATGTGCCACTGTAGGATCGGGGTGTGTGACATCTGAATCTTGTTTTATGTGTACTCCTGTGTGTGTGTGTATGTGTGTGTGTGTGTCTTATTTTATTGGAACAAATGCAACCAGGTTGTTGTTCCATGTTTGCGCTGAGGTGGGGGCCTGGGGGGAGGGGAGGCTGACTGCAGAGGGAAATCAGTGAACTGGGTGAGAGAGGCCGCTGGCTGTGCTGACAGCAGAGTGGAGACGGAGACAGAGCACCTACCATCCTCTTTGGTTCGGAGTAATATGGGCGTGCTGGGAGGGCCCTCCCCTAGCTGTGTGTAGGCCAGCACCTGCAGCTCATACACTGTGTATTTCTGGAGGAGACCGAGAAGCAGGGATGTGCTGCCCTCTCCCTCTGCTGCCTTTACAACGGGGGGACCCTCAGAATCCTTCTCACTGTACAACACCTGGAGGCATGGAAGCAATCATAGAGGTGAAAATATGGAAAATATAAAGACAAAAATGAACAAATCAATGGAAGTTAGAAGGTCTGGTTTATATTATATGGTTACCGCTGGGCCTAGCAGAAACAGTGAAAAAATTCATAGAACTTTATGCTAATAAAGCAACACTGTTACATCATAGAATTACACATTGCAAGTTTGAAAGTGGGTCAGGAAGATGTATTTTTATTTTGAAAGGAAGTTGTACTGTCAATCAATATTACTGAGACATTTGGTGTCCTGAGTGCACTGTGTGTGTGAGTGTGCTGTGTTCATCATCTTCACATCAATAAAGTAATTTTTCATATAGCTTAATCACATGCCACTGCATATGATATCATAATGAAGGTACAGGTCATCCCCTGTGTTGCAGCTCTGTGGCTCTGAGGACCAAGCTATATCAGGCTGTGGATACAGGGCAAAATCTGCTAGCTGTTGTTTCCTGTGGTCGCTGCACAAACACAATACGCAGAATCTCCGGAGTTTCATCAGACCTGAGAATCTGAGCTGAAAGAGCAACAAGGAATGATCCTGAAATTAAAATAACATTAGTGCCCGCTGAAAAAAAATCAAACAAATTCAAATAGCATTTTCACTGGCAACGAAAATATGTGTCAAGGCTTGTTCGTGTTCTTTTTCTCATTTTTTTATATTCATAACCCCCCGCCACACTTAAACTCATTCTGAAGGAAAACATCGCCTCTTAAGTGTCTAAAAAGAGAAATAGATTGGAGGAGTGTGTGGCAGGAGGCAGGAGAAGCCTTCAGCATCTACTTGGGAATGGGAGGTGTTGAAGAGCTGCTGCTGGCAGCTCCTTCCTATCCATTAACATGGTAGGCATACTGTTCAGTGTGATCATCAGAAGGGCATGAAAGGCACAGATGGGGAGTGTGATGTGCTTTGGGCATGGTGCATGATATGACCTGAATTTTGCATGTTTTTAAAATACTGGTTGGTGCTGGTTTGCACCACACAGACACAACCTATTTTCCTCTGTGGATATGTCTTTATAAAACAACCATGTCCATGCAACTGAGGATAATTCTTGCCTGTTAAAGCTTTGTTCTGCTATATTTTGTTTGGGTGGCGATTAAGAGCCGTAGCCAAAGCCATCTTTATCTTAAACATAC
Source organism: Karalla daura (assembly GCA_029224185.1). Classification (NCBI taxonomy): domain Eukaryota; kingdom Metazoa; phylum Chordata; class Actinopteri; order Chaetodontiformes; family Leiognathidae; genus Karalla; species Karalla daura. The sequence continues at coordinate 27,101,956 of CM055189.1, forward strand.
TTTGCACGTGCCTTTTCTTTGTACAATTCTATTTTCTATGAATGTTAGGGGGGCGCTACACAGAGAATGTGCCACTGAACAAGAAAGGGAGTACTGCAAAAAAGACAGGCAACTGCTACTGTATGTCTTTTCATTCTAAAACCACACAAGGAAGTGCTGTGCATTATAATAAAACCCTAGAGGGTGTGCGTGGGTGCCCACAAAAAGCAGGTAGAACCGCATTAAGTGTAAGAGAAGGTATGTGACTTCCAGTAAGTGGTGCACTCAGACAAAAAGGAGTGCACCCTGCACTTTAGCATCAATAATATTTATCCAGTTTTTGTCAGACTATTTCAACTACTTCACCATCCACGGGCTGCAGCAAAACAGACTAGTCCGGCTTCGTCTGGAAATCCAACGAAAGGATGAGCTTCAGTTTGGCAGACGTTGTTAGACTAGAGGATGTATTGTTTAAGTGGGTTGCAAGTCTGGACTTAAACACTAATTCACAATCCCTAAAGCACATTCACACAATGAATATACACACAGCAAATCACCTTCTCTCCCCTAAGCTGCAGTTTGTGCTTCAAATTCCGATAAACAAAGCACTTTTCAAAACCAACAGGATTTATGGATTATTGTCCATTTCTCATACATGAGTAATCCAGCCATTGTTTGTGCGACGACATGATACAAGCTGTTGTTTTATGAAAGGGCTTTGAGAAAGCCTGTCTTATATGCAGACATACAATCAAATCCCCATCCTCATACATGATTATTATAGTCAGTCTTTTAAAACTGTAATGTAGGAAGAACAAACTGGAGCACTTTCAGGCTATTACGTCATATTGGTTTTATATCAGACTTTTATGTGGATGCCTTGGTGTGAGAGGGTGTGTGAGGGTAAAGGAGGATGTGTTAATGGGTTGAGGGGGCAAGAGTGGGATTGTGTGTGTCTGTGTGTGTGTGTGTGTGCGCGCGCGCACATGCACGTGCGTGCGTGCATGCGTGTGTTAAGTTCTATGCACCTTGTACCCAAGTATGACTCCATTCTTCTGTGCCTGAGGGAGAGCTGACCATGTGAGCAGGATCTGAGAGGAACTAATGGCCTCACCAGTTACGTTCACTGGCGATCCAGATGGAACTAAAGAACACACACAGACACACACACACACACACACATTAGATTAGCTTGGATCTGACCATTACACTCAATATAAACAGACATTTGATGCTGCTTGTAGAAATATTTCATAAAATCACCAATATTATTCAATCTTTGTCATGGTATATTTGTAAAATATAAATACAAATAAGTACATAAACAATAATTCAATATAAAAAAATAACGAAGCCTGCAGTTATACATCACTAACAAACAAAATGCATGCTACATCTGATGTTATACTCTAAACTGTTTATGAATTCACATCAGATAACACCCTCGCCCTCAGATAACAAGGTGAGTGTTCCAAATCCAGTCTCAGCATAGTTGTGTCATAGCAGGTCAAGTCCATGGCCTAGGTGTCTTTTGGAGCGACTTGGATCTAACTAGGAATTCAGAGTTAGGATCTCTCCGTCGGCACACTGAGAAACATATGAGTGAGGAGAGGCAGATTTGATGAAAGACAGGCTTCCTGGCTTGAAAATTGAGGCTCTGGTGAGCTGCTGCTGACTGAACATCCCAGTCCAATATGAGTCCCTCTGTTTTCATTTGATGAGATGCAGCAGGTGACCAAGCTGGTGCCTTTGTCTGTTTTCCACCTCAACATATTCTAATGGACTGAGTGGGGAGAATCTCTCCCCGGGCTGATGTTTACCCCATTGTTTCCTGAATTCAGTGGTGTTTTTGCAATGGGAGAAGCAGACTGCTTGATCACTATTCATTCTCTGGTGCACAATTTTAAAATAAATTCACCGAAGGGCTCCTTGATTTTAGCATGACTGCGTATGACTAAACGCTGACCTCTTAAATGCGATGTGTATGCTCATTGTCTCCCTGATGATGAATTTTCTTACAATGAAATGTTTCCCTGTCCAATAGAAGCACAAGTGAACCCAGCCAAAGCCACACCCAGCTCAATGCTACTCCACTCTGCACGAATTCTTGATTTGATATCAATAAACCCGCCCTTAGAGGACAAACAGAGGAGGCAGTATGAATAACAGCACTTTGATTCTCATTTGATCCTCTAGTTGAAGGAATGAAACGATATTAACTATATAACAAAGTAGAAGGTCACACATTTTCTTCTACACCTGACAGTTGGGCCTCGACATCTGTGTACAGACAACAGGAGGGGCTCAGGTCTGTGCTGGTACCTGATTGTGTAGTTTGTGCAGCGACAGGGCTGCTCCATGGTCCAGCTCCTATGGAGTTATAGGCCTGGATCTGAACCTGGTACTGGCTCCATGGACTCAGGCCCTCTATGGTGGCTTCACTGCTGGCCTCTGTCCCCTCCACATCGGCAGTTGTGTCCTCACCCATTCCGTCCGTTCTCCATACTCGCAGCCGGTATCCCACTGTCTCCGGGCTACTGTTGAACTCTGACTCTGGAAGAGGCTGGAGGGGAAGACAGAGTGAGAGGGACCGGCAGAGCAGAGATCAGCAGGTCAGAGTCAAGGCTCAGGGCTATGAGTTATGGCTGCTTTTTCATCTGCATGTTGATGTTTCAATGTACTCGATCATCACATGGCTAGAGCTGCACAGTCTGAGCTACCTGCCAAAACTAGCAAATGGTCTTTGCTCCGTTTCTGTATTTCTTTCAAATGAGCACTGTGTCTGTACACATGAAAGACATATTCACACGTCAAGCCAGGTGTTCTGGTTTTACATGCATAAACACTGCAATAATAATGCTATGCTACAGTTCTATAGCTAGTTTTCCTACTGACTTTGACTAACTTTCATCATGGTTATTCAGGTATATTGATCAGTATCAGTATGCCATGTTCTGAACATGTGGGCACAGAGGTCACATTTTGAGGTTCAGATTGAGCACAATGTCAATGACCCTTTCTAAAGGCATTTTTGGCCGAGGACTAACTGGTAACTTATGGTGGTCTATGGTACCAATGTGCAGATATTCTTTGATATGTCCGCACTTGGCCAAGCTCTCCCATCACTGCAATGAAATTATTTAATTTTCAAATAATTACAATTAAGGTTCAGAGAAGACAGAATAATGCACCCCTTTTTATTGGATGAAAAAAGTAAAACCTGCGTGGGAATGGTTGATCACGTTATGATGAGAGCAGTCCTAAAGGCCCATCTACTGCCATCATATGCTGCTTGTTGTTGTCAAACTAAGTTCACAGAAACATGTCACGTCAGACTGTTTCAGCTGAAGTTCACCGATTCAATCCCATTCAATCTTGTTGCCAGATGGAAAAGAACATTTATGACCCCATAATTCACAATCAAATGCTGATTGTTCAAATGTTGTTTTAAGGGGCTTTAGGTCCTGAAATCTAAGATAAAGATTTTGAACTTTGTCACTTTCTAATGCAACAATGCCTTATCCCAAGAATGAAGTTGGTCCAGGTTACTTACTGCAAGTCAAACAGAAGTTTTGCTCTGGAATAAGATCTAAACAAAGACAAATCCATCCACACAAGGGAAAAAGCATTTTGCAGCTCGAAGGAAAATGGTTATTTATGTGACAGTGTCACACTCCAAAGTACATCCTAAAATCCTTTTACTGTCTTCTTCCTTTTGACATCCCATCTTTTGATATTTCTCTCTCTCTCTCTTTTATCCACACTCTGTCTCTTTTTCTTGTTTCCACTCACATTTCCTCTCCCTCCTTTATGTGTCTGCACTACTCCTCTTGTCACTTTACTCCCTCGACTCCGCCTATGAGCCACCTCATCGTTCATCTGTTACTGCCACAACCAGCTATTATTCTGTGCCCAAAAATCATGTAAGCAAGGAGTACCCTTTGTTCACCATATATAATTCTATAAAGAATTTTTACTAATGGCTGTGCTGTACAGTGTTTGCTCTATGCTGCGCGGCAGATAAAAGACACAGCCAGCCATTTTAAATACTCCAGTAATTTAACTCAGCTTAACATTTAGGAGCTATAATACAGAATGTCATATTAGCTTTATTACCCTTAATATGCAGCTTAGAATAATAACCTTAGCTAAAACCATTGTGATGGTTCCATTAGAGCAGAAGACCTAGCTTAGCTGAGGCAGGGCACTAACATGCAGGTAAAATCCCATTAGCATGCTGCACAGGTAGCCCATAGCACCTCAGTGTCTGTGTCTGATTTGACAGGCTCTGTTTCTCATTCCAACTCTTAAATGGAAAATACTCTGCTCTCCATTTATGTAATAATAGAAGGGGGGGGGGGGCAATGGGGCGAAGGAGAGAGGGACGCGAAGCAGGAATAAGAGCAAAAAAAAAAGACAGTAAAGGAGAAAATTACATTGCAGTCTGTGCTGCTACCAGTCCACACTGTGAATGGGAAATGTGACAGATTAGTGTTAGTCCTAATAACAAGGACAGACACTGATTACAGGCTGTCAACCACTCAGCCTGTGCAGTCGTGCTGCTGCTGAATGCATGTATTCACAGATACATGCACTGATACAGTGTGAGAAAACACACAGGAACTCAGGGGCAAAGACACAACAAGAAATGACAGCCTCATCAACCCAGCCAGCACTGTTTGAATGGTAGTAAAGGGTTTCAGTACCTTCCAGGTCAACCACAGGCTGGTCTGCGTGGCAGACAGTAGGGTCAGATTGGACGGGTGTGTGTCAGGGGCAGCCTGCAGGGTTTGAATCAGCCTGGAGGGGGTGCTCATGGGACTGGAGCCCACAATGTTCACCTGGCACATCCTAAACCTGGTAGGAGGATAGAACACAGTCAAACACACACATTAGGCCTTCAACACTCAACTCCAGTTTACTCCTAATGATGACTTCTACCAGGAGGAGAGCTATGAGATGATGCATGCTCTGTCTTCAGTCTAACTCTGTTGAGATCACGGTGATATCATCATCTCAGCGGGATTGCTACCAGCAAAGGTCTGGCAGAGAGTCTGTGCTACAATAAGGACATGAAACAACAACAACTGGTAACATTTCAATTCACTCAAGCTCGTCTTCTTAGACCTCCATTTTGATGTGGCAGCTGGAGTTCTCCAATTTTGTGACAGTTCAGCAAATGGGACAACCAACTTCATCAAGTTGGTTGTCTACATTTGTCATTTTTGCTGAAATATTACGTCGTGCTCAGCGGTATCCAACAGCTGAATTTGGTCCCCAGAGGCGTTCAGAAAAGGCCAGGGACATCTACGGTCATCCGGGATGAACGAACTTACAGTCAGAAACATTTGCCACATGTACAATCACAGACAACGAGGGAGTTTCTGTTATTTTTGTTACTTGTAAATGCAGCCATGCATTTGAGTGGGAGGGAGCTGTAAGATGTAGGAGCGCGCAGAGTGCGACATCTAAGAGTTCTGTCCCCTGAATAGGGAGATAGAAAGCAGCGTGTAAGGGGGCCTTAAAGCTGTGGATAAGAAACAGAGACAAGTGCATCACTTCATCTAATGTCCCAGTGGTGTTGCCTGTGACAACATAATCCCTGAGTGGGGGAACGTGTGCACACACAAGGAGATGCACACACATGCAGTCTCCGCAATCCCATTCTTGAACTCGCAGACGGAGCAGGAGGAAGCGATAGACAGACAGATAAATGCAGCAGATAGATGCAGTAATTTTTAGAGAAGGAGCCAGAGACAAAGAGGAGGAGGAGCTGTTATGTTCACAGTGACGATAGATCAGCTTTATAAAATGCAGCTGCCCTGCGGCCATGGAGCAGGGATTACAGATCCTCCACTCTCCTGTTTCCTGTTCTCTCTGCCTCTCATCCCTTTGTTTCCACTCTTCCTTAATGCTCTCTGCTGCCCTTCCCACCATCTCATCACCTTTCTGCTCCTGCACGCTCACCCCTCTCCTCTCCCCCCAACCCATCTCCCTGCGGCTGGTTGCAGGAGGGTAATAAGGATCTGCATGCAGGAGCTGTGAAGGTGCTGACAAACAGAAAAGTCTCGGATGGAACTGTCTCTCTGTGTGTCTCTGTGATTTATTTGACTTCAGTTGAGTCCTGCAATACTGCAGAAACAGGCAGAGAGTGAGATGACTACGTGTGAGGAAGTTTGTGTGTGTGTGTGTGGTAGCACTTGATTCTGATGTGCCGTGGGCTTGTGTGTCTGCAGCCCACCTGTACTGGGTGAACGGTCTGAGGTCAGGGATCTCCAGCGTGTCTGCATCTGGCTGGTTGTCCTTCTGGTAGACAACTCTCCAAGGTTCGTCCTTCCCATCCTCTTTCACCACCTGATGCAATACGTTTCATGATTTGAGATCAGCGGGAACCGATGGATGATAGACTGACATTGAGACGAACATGCAGACACAAAGACACGCACCTGGCCCTCGACTATCCATTGTGATATGGCAGTCTTGCCATCGGGCCCAGGCTGGTATCGAAGCGTCGCTGTCCTTGGGCTGATGTTGGAGATGACTAAATTAGATGGTGCACCTGGGAGTTCTGCAGACAGGAAGAAAAAACTTGGTCGTTAAAAAAACGACATAGAAATCGGTATTCAATTGATGCATTCTTCTGAACAGCACGATAATGTTGTTTATGAAGAGAATGGAAGTCAGTTTGCCGTAACACAAATTCTTGTTTCAAAGGGATGGCTCAAAAGAAACTAACACATGACGAATAAATCATATTTGTATAAAGACATTTGCAAGCGGGGATAAAAGTGTGCACAATGACGGCAGCAGTCAGAACTCTAATACAGCTTATCTATAAAGAACTGGCAATAATATTGATAATGTGAAGAGGAAAGGAACGAAATCATGTCAACGAAAATGACTAAAGCAAGGAAACGTCTTTGTGCAGGATAGAGCCAAGAAATTGCCGCTGGTCCTTTTTTTTTTTAATCTGTTCATGTGTCCATGCTTGGCCATAAAGAGACAATAAAAGATTGGTCACAGAAAAGTTAATTTTACTAAAGCACAGGCACTTATGCCGTGGCCATATATCTCTCTCTGTCAAAGCAATTTAATTCATATTTCCAAGGTCCACAATACAATACAGAGAGATAAATCTGTACACCAGTGGAGGCGAGGGGTGAATTAAATGCACAGTTCACTTAAGTCCATTTAAGGCCTATAAATGTCTGAGAGGGCCACAAGCCTCATGAATTATGTTTGACCCAATCTTATTCCAACATTGTTCCGTCTCCATGGCAATAATGAGTGACAGCAAATGTGTGAGGTCCGCCACCGTGAGGAGCTGCAGAAGTACCACAGCTTAGCTTACTAATCATCCTCTTGGTCCATATCAAGCATCTGACAGACTGACTGGTTAATGCATGTACTAAATCCTTTATAATATACACAGTCCATCGTCCAATAACACGGGGCGTTTCTGGTATATACAGTTTATGAATTCAAATTTCCCAAGCATAATTGCCTTGGTATCCTTGGTATACCAACCACTCGAGGGCAAATTTTTGAGGACAAATTAGTTATTGTTATTGTGAATTTAATTAAAGCGTAATTACCACGTCTAAATTATAAAAACAGAATATTGACAACCACTAACTACTCAACCAGTTCTACACACAATACCAAGAAACGGAAGGTTGATCACCACGGTTTGAGGAGGACTTTGTGCCACATTCAGGCTGAGAGTAGGGCTGTTCCGGTCAACAGTAAGCTATCAACCCGCTCTTACTGTTTTCCTAAACATTTTGAAAAGATATAATAAATCATAAAAGAGGAAGAATAGCTTTTGTTATGCACACTTCAACCAGAACTAAATATTCCAAAGGTTTTTTTGCTCCACCTTTCAAATGCCTCACACAGCATATAAGCTGGTCCTGAAAAGACCTCCTGACTGACAGCAAGGGAATTAAAGTGGTGCTGGTCTTTGGACAGCTGGAGACTCCAACCTGCAGTTCTATCCGAGCCCCAATTTCCGATCATATGATCGGATCTGGGACATCCTTATAAATCACCCAAGGGATTTCCTCACTTAGGTGATCAATTCTAACTTTAGGAGGTCGGCTTGAACATGTCTACGTAATTGGCTGATCAGCTACTTGCATTAATGAGCTGTTGAACAGGGGTCCCTAATAAAGTGGCTATTAACGCGCACACACACGCGTGCGCACACGCACCACCATATTCACACACAGCAGTTTTCTTTTAAAATCGCGTCAGAACACAAGGAAAATATGAGCTTGTTTCTATTCACATTTACTTTACTGAAAAATCCACAATCCACTTGGCTCTAAATAGTCTCTCTCAATCACACCAAAAAAAGCACACTCCATGCCCACTTTTCAGCACTCCCCTTCGCCGAGTTAACAGACGGTATCCTTGGATGGTGTAAGTGCACGAGTTTGATCTGCTGTAATCCATCTAACTCGGTGGCACGAGCATCGTATTTGCTGAACATGGCAGAATACAGACCTGCGTAGCCCACCTCCTAAATCAAAAGGTGTGTGTTTTCACATGTAAACGCACCTTAGATACCTCAGATAGATTTGGTAGAAAATCTGGGGGTATTTTTATGGTAAAGGGATGATCAAACAGCACAGGGTCCACTTATTAGGGGAACAAGGCGATATCTTTTCTGGATGCAGTACAAAGAGGCGTGTACAACAGAAACAAACTGCGCCTATCAGCTGACGATGCTCCGTAAGTGCATGCAGCGAACTTGTAAAGGTTATAATGTGGAAACGTTGATATCAGCTGCCTTGCTCAGATGAATGACAACTCTCAACTCCATGAATACATGAATAAATAAACAACATGAGAACGTACGCTCGTGGATCCCTCTCTTTCTCTCTCTGCTCATTTTGAAGCTCTTTTCCTAATCTTCACTGTTCCATCTTTCTTTCTCTCTTTTGCTTTCATGAATTAATGAATAACCTCTGAATCTAAGAACTGTCTGTATCCATCTTGCTTTCACTTTCTCTGCTTTTATTCATAAATTAGTTATCAGAAAATGTTAGGACAAAAATTCTGCTGTATGAGCCCCTTCCATTCTCCTCCACACTTTCACTTGCTCCGTCAATTTTTGACTTTGGTCTTCTCTTCTTTGGAGATTGCATTTTCTTGTGCTCTCTGTTCTAGCCTCATTATGTTTCTCTATCTGCTCTCCCTTTTTCTGGCTTGTTCTTTGATTGTCTGTTGCCCTCTCTCATCGCTGCATTCCCTCCGCTTTGCCATTTGCAGTTAATCAGCACTAATAATGATTGCAACTTGGCCGTAGTCCAATCAAACAAACTCAGCGTGCATACAAGTGTGGGGTGTACACACACTGACACAAATAAAGCCCACGCTGGAGCACACTCTAAGATTTTGAGATGCTGTAAATGACTAACTCTTGTGTGTCTGCACATGTGAATGTGTGTGTGCGTCGGGTGTGTGGGTGATGATTCATGGATGCACAGTAACAGCCACTTATCAGCCTGAGGAAAGACAATGGCTTCGTAAGAGCTCATCAGTCATATTTACTCTACAACACACACACACAGGCAAAACTCTTTTTTCCAACATCCACATTGAGCAGCCTCTCCGCGTGTGTGCGTGTGTGTGTGTGCTGTGATTGCTGTGCACCTGGCGGGACTCCGGTGGAGATGGTGGAGGATGTGAGGGCCCCGCGGCCTGCGGCGGTGAGCGCTGCCACCTGTAGGGTGTAGACAGTGGTGGAGGTGAGGCCAGTCAGCTGGTACTGCAGGGTGGTGTTGGACAAGGAGCGCTCCTGTCGACTTGACTCCACGCCTGACACCTCCCACCACAGCACATAGCCTGTGAGGGGGAGACACACACTGACTTAATGACGGCACACACATGTATGCACAAACACACACACTTGAGCCTAATGAGAGGTATGCAGCCAGATAGAAAGAGGACTGCGTGGGAGTGGTAACTACAGTAAAAAACACTGTCTGTCCCTTTGCATCTTCACAGTCATGCATCACCTCCTCTTCCTTCAAACGTGTGTGTGTGTGTGTGTGTGTGTGTGTGTGTATGTGTTTGTGTGTGTGCTTCATTGTATAAGGGCAAATGCCTGTAAAGCCCTGGAGAGAGTGAATGGTCCCTCATCCGTCTCCCTGCTCACCAGGTGCTGGATGAAAAACAGGTTGAGGAGAAAAGAGTAAATGTGCAAGGTGACCTTGATTGAATGGCCGTTTTCCTATTTTCTCTTAAGTGTGTGAGTTGACTGTGAAGCCTGTGCGGTGGCTGCCGTTAAGAGTGCAGCCTCACTCTCTGGGTGCCCATGACTGTCGGGCATGCTGCAGTGGTGTCAAGGCTGAGACACACGCGCTCACACAAAAGAGCGTGATGGCTTGATTCACAGCAGCATGTCATGTGCACCGACGCTATTGTCTAATTGGGCCACGCCAGAGCTGAGGCTAAATGATTTGGGAGGAAGAGTGCCTTGAGCTGGGTGATGCGGTGCACAAACAACACCCAGGGTGTTGGGAGGCGTGGGATGAGGGCATGCAGGGGATAATGTGAGAAGACAAGCTGCAGAGAGAAGGGATTAGCTGATGATGAATCAGCTGTACATGTACACAATGTCAGAGACAGGAGGGACGTCTGTGGAAGCCAGGCACTAAATAAGACTAAATGGAGAACGGTAAAAAAACTGAGCAGGTTCGAGGCTCCTCCCTCACTGCTGCCTGCATCATGGCAACATTCTCACTCTTTGAGCTAAATGACTAATCCCACATTCTTTTTGTCCACCTGGAGAGAATAATTGGAATAACTGGCAAGCCCGCGTGAGACTAATCATTGTGCTTTGGCATGAACATATCAACCAGACCTAATTTAGGCTTCTTCCATCATGGCTGTTAATGGTAGTGAAAATAGCCTGATCGAATGAGTGTCTCTAACCGATGATGATGCCGTTCTTGTCCTCAGGCTTGGCCCAGCTGACTCTGAGCGATGTGTCCAGGATTTCTGTGAAGCTCAGGTGGCGAATAGGTCCAGGTGCTGAGAAAAACACACACATACACTTTACATAGGTACACTGTACTGTAGATTCCTGTGGATCAGAGCTTCACACGGGCGAACAGATCTGCTCCCTACTCTACTCACTGTTCATCAACTTCACACGAAGTCCCCTGATTACATCTGCATTGACCAGCATACGTTGGCACACAAACCACACAAACATTCAGGTGCACGCACGCCTGTCGTTTCTCATTTTATGTACGGCTCTCTAAGCCCTCTCCCTGCAGAGCGATTAAGCTATTCATCTGAGACATTCAATAACACTCACGCACATCACCACACACACCCACACACACGCACACACACAAAGAGCTATCATCAAGCAAGAATTACACCCACCGTTAACCCTGCAACACGCCCAGCACCCAATCAATATCTGTGTATATGTGTGGGAGTGTGTGTCTCGGTGCATGTGTGTGTACAAATGGCTTCTAATATCCCTTCCCCACTCGATAATTGCTGGTTGGTAATAATTGCTTGTCTGTCTGCCTATAGGCTATTGTGTTTATTTGACAGTGCGACTGTGTGCATGTGTACTTGCAACTGGGAGTGGCAGCTATTATGTTTATCCATGGAACAGTAGACTATAAATACCAGTATGCCTGAAAACATATGAATCAATGCAGTTTAAAAAGACAAAGTGGAGGAAAAATGAAATGAAGTAGAGCCAAATAGAGCTAAGGACAAAAGCACAGAAACACTTTGAAAAGGCAAGAAAATATGATTGTCTTGGAATTCAGCTGTGCATGGCTCTGATAGAAATAGCTGGACTAATAACAAAGCAAGTCAATACACCTGACAGCATCACGATTCAGAGGCGTGGCTGTGCTCTATGCTCTTCTCTGGCTTTATTCATGTGGTCGTGGCCTGGGTGCTCCCAGCCTCTCAGGGGTTGGGGGCCAGGGCAACCCAGGCCAGCCAGCACCAGGTGGGCTGATTTGGGCTCAGTAGGTGAGCTAAGTTTGCCAATCAGCCCAACATAAAACCCAAGGTGCTGGCTGCGGCTGGGAGGAAGAACCCACAGACAGGATTCCAAAAGAGCTCCTGAGCTTTGAGAAGCTGGCCAACTGGACCAGGATCAGTAATAAAGTGCTGGAAAAGAAGCTGGTGTGTCCGTGTGGTGGTCTCGTTATACTGAAGACCTGCGGGGTAGCCGAGGGTTTGCTATAATTCAGAATGAAGTACGTTACTGCGTGTGTGACTGTGTGTGTGACTGTGTGTGTGACTGTGTGCGTTCACACTCACTGTCCTCATGTGTTTGCAGCAGGGTGGGGGGGCTGCGGGGGCCATCTCCAGGTGTGGTGAAGCAGAGGGTGGAGCCGTAGTACCAGGTGAATTTCCTGAGTCCACTAACTAAGCCTGTGTGCCGGGTCCCTGGGTAGTCCGGCGTGATGGTCACCACGGTAACGTCCTCCGGGAACTGCTCCGGCCACACCAGCAGCTGTCACGGGACAAACACTGTCAGCAGGGATATCTATGCTCATATCCAAACAGGTCCACATATCACAGCTATTTGTCTCGTTTATGTCTACAATGTTTAGTTTGTTTAGACATAAATCAATGTCAGCAGCGCTGGCTTCAGGCCATCAAATCTAAACCATCATTCAGACTCAAAGACAAAACCTGTATGTAGCGCTAATGCTTTGAGCATTAGGTTAACACGTCAGGGTTATTTAAGATAAAAAAAATGCTAAAACAATATTCATGCCTAATGCCCAAGGATCATCATGTGCATTCCAAACACCTTATTATGTGAGCAATTATTTATGTATGAACCGAACACTTGACATAAATTCCCGGGAGAAATCCATTATCAGTTCTGATGACATCGGAGGATAAACACTCAAAGTTTGATTATCGGTCCAACTAAACATCTAGCCAAAGGTTAATTTGTCTCTGTTCTCTCTTGGTTTATATTCATAACCACTGTAGCCTGATGCAGTGTTATTGCTGCAGCCACGAAAACAAACAGCGAAGAGCATGCACATTCCCAGTGAGATAGGCCATGGGTCACTCTATTTATGGTTGTCGTTTGTATAGCTCTCGGTTGCTCAGTAATAAAAAGTTGGCAACAACGGACCGACTTTGCATCAGAAGGAAGCAGAGCAATGAGTTAGTGGTGCGTAAATCCACAAAAAGACAATCAAGCTGCATATGATTATAAAATGTAAAATGTATCTTCAGCGGAGTATTGTTTGGGAGACAATCCCATTACAGTAGTAGTAGTAGTACATTTGCTTCCACGGCATTACCGGAAGGCTGCCGGGGAAGACTTCTGTCTGCATCTGTGTTGATTTCAAAAACATTTGAGAAACCTGATGATTTTACTGTTCTGCATGCAAGTCCAGCGTTGCACCTGCTGTCTCAGAGTACCAGGTAAATATCAGCAGTTGTAATTTCCTCCTCGCTGTCTCTGCACGAAATAAACCCTACATACAGCAAGAGCAGTCAGCAACTCGAAGAGGGCACCCTGATCTTATCTATAAAAAATGGACGAAATTCAAAAATATAAAATGTAAATCAGGTATATTCTGTCCACATAAACAGAGAGGTGGGAGACGGCGCGAGATGACACAATTATTTTGTTAGCACAGACAGACGACAACTCCTTTTAGGCTTTCATATGTCAACTCTTTCCCTCAAATCTAATGTGAGAAATCTCAGTTGCTGACTTGTTTCTCTGCAGCTTCTCGAACAACATGATAGGGGAATTTCATAAGGGGCTGCATGACTGCCTGGGGGTGCACTTACAACAAAGGTTGCTACCACAAGTCAGCTCTGGAATTCAGGCACAGTCTACTCACACTGTCCCGAGACACGTCACCTTACAGTTCTTTATTTGCCGCTCCAAAGAACATCATATTCACAATACACCACGTGATACACAGCAATAAATAATACAGCATTAATAATAATAGTAATGGTAATAGCAATACAAATAATATCAGTGATGAAACTAATGATTATGATAATAAACCACAGCAACAATGACAAGTCAGTAACTGCAATCACGCAATACAAGAGTGGAGAGAAGATGTCTGTGGATGCTCTTCAGTCCATCCAGGATGCAACACAGGGGAACATCTACACAGTCCAGCATGCTCTGCACCCTCTCCCAGTGCCTCTCTGAGACAACAGTCAGAGTCCTGGCTCCATTATTCCAAAGTGGATTATTTAATCACATTTAAAAACTTGAAATAACTAGTAAATAACAGCAAAGAGTAAGTAATTGCTCTTTGCAATAAAGTCAAACTAATTGACAGACATGTAATAGTAGTAAAAAAAAAAGTGTAAGTTGTAGTAATGATAATAATAAGATGTAATATACGTAATCAAAAATAGTAAATTCAACAATAACTATTTAAAAAACTAAAACTAAAGCTTGATTGCACTTAAATACTCTGTAATCACCAATATAGAGTCTGACTGCATATGGCAGGAAGGGGTATTAGCCTGAGGCTGAAATACCCTCAGGTGGTGTAGCAGGGAAGTCGTCGTCCAGGATGCTCTTCAGTTTCCTGAGCATCCTCACTCGGCCTCCCTCTCCACATTCGTGCAGCTGAATTTGTGTGTATCTTTTAAGACCACCCTCTTTTCCCTCGCCTTTCATTACGCCTTTCATTTGTTAACTTCTCTCTTACTATTTGATTTTGTTCTTTTGAGCCCTTTTACGATTGCTTTATTTTAGCCTTTTGTTTTCTTGCACTTTTTAAGCACTTTTAAGCACCAACCCTAATGCGCTTTTGTAAAGCACTTTGGCGCAGCACTGCTGCCTGTGAATGTAAATACATTTGGACTTGACTTGACTTGACAACCTCCAGCCCTGTGCCTCCAGTGGTGACTGGAGATGGTGGATAGCTCTTCCTCCTCTAGCTAATCACCACTTCCTTGGTCCTGCAGATGTTAAGCTGAAGACCACCAATTAAAAAGTCTGTAACCGAGCCCCTATATTCCTCCTGTGACACAGCCAACAGCCGCCGAGTCATCAGAAAATCTCTGAGGAAAGCAAGTGTCAGAGTTGTACCAATGTGTCAGCCAATTTACCAACGTGTACGCTTGCCCCAGATCCAGTTCTTCAGGCAGACATACTGTGGTCTAAGTCAACTGTCCGATAGAGGTCAGACAGACACTGTATCTTCCTCAGCTTCTCACAGAGCAGACCTGGCTGGATTGTTTTGAAGGCACTCGAGAAGTCAAAAGACCAGAAAAAAACAGGTCCTGTGAAGCATGTAGACGAGGTTGATGTTCAAGTTTCTGCCCGTACATCTTCTCCCCTCCTCAATCTTCATCTTCATCCAAATCTGTGACCTCAAGACAAGTCTGCAAATGCATTTCTGCTACCTGTGACCAACATTTCTCAGTCCTGATGGTGACAGGGCTCCTTTCAACACATTGTGTTGAAACGAATGAGGTGAACAAGATTATGATCAGATCCACCAAGTGGAGGCAGCGCAGTGGATCTATATGTATCTCTCACATTAGCATACAAGAGATCCATAGTCTTTCTGCTATAATTCATTATCGGCCCAGTACACTTAGGGCCTGATTTACTATAGTACAAAAACGTGTGCAAACTCCATGTCACATGTCAAACTCCATGTGCAAGCGGATTTACTAACGGTGCGCACAGTGGATTGCGTCTTCGAAGTGAGGAAAACAGCACACGCTGGCCGTTTAGTGCCTTGGCCTTAATGCATATGCAATATAGGGCGTTCCTGATCATGTGTGCAAAATATTGGGAGGAGAATATGCAGATTGGAAATATTAACACACGCACGATTTATCAAACCCGGAAACGATCGCGGTGACTATTCTTGCTGCTGAATTTAACGCGTCTGAAAGTAAGGTGCAAAACCTCCCAGTCTGACGCACAATGGCTGCAGAAAAGGAATTTTGATTCAGAATTATTTTCTGTGAGTTGTTTATGGTGCGTTTATTTTCATTCAAAAAGATACAGAGAAAGGATAAAGGGAAATAAGACGTTACGCACGGCGAACGTGATTAAACATATTTCTCCAGAATAACCTGTCAATATGACATCTCTGTGGCTCTGTTTTCTTGGTTGGTTTTTGCACCAAACACATAATTAACAGCAATATTATGCAGCGTGCGCACTGGTCCTTCGCTCTCCGGTCCTCCTGTCCTCCACCTCCCTCTCTCTCCTGCCTGCTCCAGTCCCTCCAGTCCTTCCAGTCCCTCCCTGCCCCAGTCCTTCCAGTCCCTCCCTGCCCCAGTCCCTCCAGTCCCTCCCTGCCCCAGTCCCTCCAGTCCCTCCCTGCCCCAGTCCCTCCAGTCCCTCCAGTCCCTCAGCTCTTAGGCTGATGGAAGAACTGCCTTCACCGCAGCTTCCTCTGCTCTACTCAGTGACTGTGTGGCCATCGTTGGTCCAGACACGGCGCTGACCAGCTGCCCGGCGTGCGCAGCAATGGTCCTTTGAAATATAGACAGCGCCGCCACTATTGGATGTTTTTTGGGGGATCTATGGCTCCGTTGAGCAGTATGCTTTAAATATATTCAGATAGATTCATAAATTAGCAGATCGATAGAAAACAGCAAATATCTGAAGCTAGCCCTGAGGCAAAAATGAAGGGGTAAATGATATGGAGAACTGAACACTGTCAGAAGTGGCTCCTTCGGCTTTGGCTTCCTTCGGTGATCGTTTTGGAACTACGTTTTTGCGGGTATTGTATGTAGTCAGTGATCTGTTGGGGACGAGATGAGATGAAGCTTTGCTTCATATCCTCTTTTAATTAATATCATTATCTACTGTCCTCTAAGCAGCACAACACGCCCACATGTGCAGAGCAGCGCTGTGCGGCTCCAGTGATTTGGAGTAGTGGAGCCTTGTACACAGAGAGAGCAACAGAGCCACATCAAACAGATGGAAAGCCATATAGTATTTATCAACCAACAAAGACGGCAACAATCACACTCACATACACACGCAGCCAGTGACGAACAGCGAGACTATGATGTGTTTTCTTTGTCATGTTAATCAGTTCCTCAGGGCTTGGTTGCCACAACCAAGCGCAGAATAAATCACATACCAGAAGTAGTACATATGGATTACTCACACTATCCGAGCCTTAGTTCTCCCCCTCACTCCATTATCCGGCTTCTTTATCATTACGTCTTATTTTCCTTTGGTCTCTCTCCTTATTTTCTCAACACCTCCTCTCTCCCCCTCATGTTCCGTTCACGTTCTTCCATGAATCCTTCATAGCATCTACATTGATAAGGGCCCTCACTTTGCTGGGATAAGAGCGCGACTGAGTGAGAGTAAGGCAGAGCATCCTGACATGACCTCTGAGCTGAAAGTCACACCATTTACTCATTTACACAACGGTTACTTTCATCATATCAGTCACACGAAGTCAGTAGAAAAAGTCTAGTTTATTTAATCGTCTCACAGGCTGTTTTCATATGTTTGCTCAAAATAGTTATTTGTTTGGAGACCTCAGAGTTGTTTACAACACATGTAGTTTTCTTGTTTGTGGAACTGCTTATTTAATAATCTATCAGTATCTCATTTAAATATGTCTCGGGACAGGAATTGCTTCCATAGAGTTGTTGATTATGAAAAATTACATAATAAAAAAATGGTATATTTCTCTGCATCATTTGAAATGAAAAATCCAGTTTAGCCTTGATGCAGGTTTGATCATGCATATACAAAAGGCATAAAAACATCTCTTTTCAGTGACGTAGGCGGCACTGCAATCATGTGGAGCCTTACCTTGTATCCCTGGTTGATTCCATTGATGAACTGCTGAGGAGGAGGGTTCCACGTGAAGCGGATGGTAGTGGAATTAATTGCCAACACTTGAACTTCCTGAGGAGGTGCTGTGGGAACTAAACGCAGTCACAACACCGTTACAACAGATTCATTGAGAGGACGAGCAAGATTATTTAGACCCACTGGAAAACAAAGTGACAGCTGCAAGATGAGACTTTCCAGTGCTCCTTTGTTCAGATGTGGTTACTTATCCTGTATATGAGCATAGTTCAATGTTAAATGTTGATATTCAGTTCATGTTGTAATTGCAAATATCTGCTAAGCTTGCAGGAGTTTAATGCCAAACCGACGCTGATATTCTCCGCTGCAAAATGACCTAATTTTTCAATATGATTCATCATTCATTCATTTATTCATTCATTCATTAGAGTTCTGCCCCTTAGAGCCTGGATCTGAACAATGACTGCTCATTACAACAGCCGAAATGATGAATGGAATCTATTAAAGGTCCACCATAATGCAGTTAATGGTTTTATTTTGGGTGTTTCCAAGAACATGTTTATACCCACTGATGTTCAAGAAAACAAATTTTCCTCTTTCTGCTCAGTGACCCAGTCTGTTTCATAAAGTTTCCAGGCAGCAGAAGATGCAGCACAACCGTGTTCAGGGCTGGTTTCATCATGGTAGATAAACACAACTTAGGTGCTCAATCAGCAGGTTGATTGATTAAACACTTGAACGTTCACATTTATCCTGTTGATGTATTTCATTACTTTTTTATTCGTACAAGACTAAAACATCTCCATCATCTTTCTATAAATTGTTTTATTTTTTTGTTGAAATTTTGTAAAAAAAAAAAAAAAAAAGACCAACAAAAGGGAAGAGCTGTAATCATTTATAAGGTAAATACAGAGGTAGAATAGCAATGAGTCCCTTTGAAATGTGTACAAACTTGGCCAAGCCGTTTATCATCCACCTCTCTGGTGAGATACCGAAGACGAAGAGTGTTGAGAGAGATACGATAGGAAATGTCAACAGGAGTAGTTGTAGAATACACTGTGTAAATAACAGCAGTTTTTCCAGTGAAATGAAAGCCATTTGTTCAATTGAAAAAGGTAGACTGAGCGTGTTGTGTTTGTTGGGTTGATGTTTGCACAAGCCTGACACAGACTCCAGTCACAGCCATGTTGATCCACCATCTTTTTTTTAAATGGATTTTTCATTTCTTTCCTCTCCTTTCATGTCAGTGTAGCAATGCGTCTTTGTGCATGCATCTTGTATAAGCATCTAACTATGAGTGTGTGCCTGAGAAATTAAAGCCCGGGTCAGGAGAGTGTGAAAAATCTGTCAAATCTCTGTGCGCATGTGTGTGCATTTGTGGGCACGCTATGGCGATTACGCTGTAAGGGGTTTATGCTGATGCTAGAAATCCACAGTGATAATACACTATTGCATGATGGGAATGCCCTTTCCATGTTATATTTGAGGCAGAGCGCTGAGTAAAAACTAGTGAGAAATGGGGACAAGTTAGTGGTAGAAAGAAAATGAAAGGAAGCGAAGACAGAGAGGGAGACACAAGATTAATTGATGTTAAAGATGATCCCTCCCCCCTGCCACGCTGACTCTACTCCTGAGGACTGGCGTCTAACCCCTGGCAGCTCACAGCTACAGATAAAACACTAAACTCTGTCCTCAGGGGGAATCTTAGTATGCGCGTCTGTGTCTATGAGAGAGCAGGAGAGGAGAAACCTTATCAGTCTGAGTCTCGACCACATCCTTTCAGAGATAGTGAGGGAGAGAGAATATCCAATCCAGTGTAGCCACTCCCATTCAGGCACATTAGAATAATTAACGAGCCTAACTCCCTCTCCCGAGTCTATAAACCTGTTTTGAACTCTGGTAATAATGACTATGAGTTTTATGTGCACATGTGTGTGTGTGCGTGCGTGTGTGTGCGTGCGTGTGTGTGCAGCTCAGGCCATCCGCCATGACGATAATATACTGTTAAAATAAAAGTCAGGAAGAGAAGAACACTTGTTGACAGAAGATTTACCACAACCAGTACTTCTTCTTGTCTTCCATCCTTCCATCTCTGCACCGAGTCTTGTTGGACAGAGTGAAAGGACGTTTCCCCGTCATAAACCACTCTCAGTTACGTCTCTAAAATATTTACAAAGCAGTAGCAACAGTGTCCTGCAGGTCATCCTGGCTCGCCCTGTGGCTCTCCTTCCAGTACAGGGATGCTGGTGTTCCATGGAGGTGATGCCTCACAACCAGCTTTGACAGAAGAATCAACTGCGTCATCCACTCCACATCTTATCACCTATCTGGAAGTGAAGCCCTCACTGCTGCTACCAGTAACTGTGATCTCTCAGCGGTTTGATCACTATTTACTAAGTGGGCTGGGGATCTACTCACTATTTATCCCTTCCACCAGAAAAGTCTTCATGTACGCTGGTATAAATGGTTGTGGAGATTTCCATTTTAAGTCAATATATGGAGTTACTCCCAGGCTTACCTTTCTTCCCCTGTATGAAATCAAACTTAAGGACAAAGCAACCTTTTCTGAGGGTAAGAAATGTACCTTTGACTGAAAGTTCGGTCAAGTTATAAAGCACAACATTGATCAGATTTCAATATAAACGCCTGAAGGTGTGTCCTGCTCCAGCATATATGTAAATACGCAAACATGTCTTTCAAACATATGTTTGTATGCATGACTGACATTATATTGTTATTGTTATATTGTTGTTTTGATGTGTGTTTGCTTTGGTCGTGAACGACAGGAAACAGGGACTCGTTTGTGTGTTCCCTCACCTCCCTGCAGAGTGTATTCAGTGACAGGGCTGCTGTAAACGCCCAGGCCAGCTCCGGTGTAGGCAGCCACCTGGATCTGGTACTGGGTCCAGATGATCAGATCTTTGAGCAGACAGTAGTTGGTCTCTGGGCTGCTAATGTTTTTCTCTTGGTAGTCCCCTGGCAGCCCTGCCAGTCGGTACCTAAACACACACATGCACATGCACACACTTGTAGATATGCTTGTAAAACTGCAACCGATTACAGTTAGGTCGACATAAACAAAACATCATGATCCTGTGGTGCAATTGCTTCATAGACAAAGCGTTGAGTGCTCTACTTTGTCACCATTTGAGTGACAAAAAATTAACTGCATACTGTATACAGAGCATTACTCTAAATCCCCAGGAGGCCTTTCTAAAACTGCCATAGGTCATCCTTGTTTGTTTGACATGCAGTATTTACTCTGAGTTGTATTAATGTTTAATGTAGTGTCCCAAATCTCTGGGGCTGTTTAGGAGTTGTTAGTTCAATACGAATCTCTTTATACCCACATTTAAAAGTCTTCTTAAATGTCCTTGATGAGTTAATTAAGTTGAACTGCTTCAGATATTATATATTTATGTGGACAACAAAATCTCCTATGGGCAAATGCCGGTTATGAATGCAGGGAAAACAAACAAAAGAAGAAGATTTAGGTTACCAGACAGTAAAAACTTTGCAAGTGCCCAAGAATATGAAAACGTATCAGTGTGCCCAGCATATATTTTAAACTCGGCAAAAAATTTTTACCTACGAGGCAGAAAAAGACTAAAGTCAAGGATTTCCCATTGATGAGAAGACACTTGAGTCATGTGAGACTCTCCAAGGAATATAAACTATCGGTGCATAGCAGACATCTCTGGATAGTGCACCTTCAAGGCCTTTACTTTAGTACATGTGATATAAACGTCCACTTAAATGGATATATGATCCAAACATTCAGGGAGGTGTGACACCACTTAGGTATTGTTCATATCTGATGGAGCCCGAAGGAGTAATAATCCACATGTCAGCATTTTAATATGGAGCCTAGTCAGTGCAACACGATATTCTAACATTTCAACTGCTGAGTCAGCCCTCTGTCACATGTCCATATACTGTAGTAAATACACACACACACACACACACACACAAATGTAGCAGCACATGGGGGGCACTGGAGGCTGACAGGGGATCTATGTAGTCCAGGGGAGATAACTCCTCTTTCCTCTCTCCCTACCTGACACACTGATACTCATACTGCATAGGGGAGGCTGGGAGGAGGAGCAGATGTGGAGAGGGCAGGGGGGGGGGGGTAATGTTCTATACTAGAGCTGAAATGATACAGTGGAGACATGAGTGTGTTTTTCAACTCTTTCTGAAGTGGAGGCAGATAACGGGCTGAACAAGCACCAAGCCCTGATAAACCTCCACTGCAATTACATGCAAATATGTATGAGGCAGCTGATGACAGTTTGATTACATCCAGGGTGCCACACTTAAAGCAGACATCAAAGTGAGGGACAATCGACCCAATGCTGCAGGAGTCTGCGGACAGCATGTACGCCTAAGTATGAATGTATGTAGTTACGTATTTAATAAAAACAGGGATAACAATAATGGAAAACGTCTGTCGTGTTACTCCAGATTACTAGGTGACTATATCAGATCCCTTGTTGGTGTGTAACACATTGTGAGAAGTGTCTATCATTTGACAGACTGGTACAATATTATAGATTATCCTTGATGACTTATGTTAATGATTGTTTATTTTCTGCCATCTGATGAATCAGTCTTCCGACCACGTTACTGTGCTCAATTCGGAGCTTCTTTTTCACACTGTGTGTCAGATCCGTTTGCACAAACAAATCAGGAGGATGTGTGAAGCCTGAGAATGAGCCAGCTACTGTACAGCTCAGTGAGCGGTCACCACCACCACCACCACCACCTGCAAACATCTGCCTTTGATTATAGGTGTGAAAGGGGGACACTGACATTTGTTGCTGGCTGAAAAGACTGTATCATCAATCAGATCATCAACCATCAATCTCCGAAATCAGACTCCACTGTGACAGGCTCATTTCCCAGCATGGGGCGATGACGTGCATTGAACTTCCTGTTGCAATGTGCAAATATTACCCAGCGTCAGACAGAGTTAATGAAATGTGAAAAGAGGACAATAGGCGACCAATTAGAGCCAAAGGCAGATATGAATGTGAGTGCGCGTGTGTGTGTGTGTACCTGAGCACGTATCCTCGTAGCACACCATTGAGCTGCGGCTCTGGTGGGGGCTGCCACTGGACCATGATAGACTGGTTTGTCCGCCCACTGGCCACTATATTCTTAGGGGGAGCACTGGGTGCCTCTTCTCTCAGCATCAATCTAAACACACACACACACACACACACACACACACAAACACACACACACACACACACACCAAGACATTTAGACATTTAGATCTTGTTAGCCATTTATGAGACATTTGTGCTTTCCATTGAGAATTACAGATATATGGACAGATTCACAGGAACAATGTACAGGCTAAGTAGGTTAGAGGAAGGAATTCTCTTCATCGTATCTATTCTGGGGGGTCAGACCACAGCAAATTACCATGTTTGTCACTGGAGATATACAGAGATACAGAGAACAGAGCTGCATCTTATCATCTCACAGCTTAAGCTCTGATGAATTCTTATTGAATTCTGGGCTCATCTCTCTTATCCCTCATTCCTCGTGTACCATGCAACCTCATTTAATACATTTGCTCTACGTGTCTGGCTATATTGTTCATTTATTTCAAACAAACTATCGCTGCTGCTGATGGAAATGTTTAACGCATCACTTCCAATGTGCCAGAGGATTTCTCCTGGGAATGATGGAGCTGACTCCAGCAGTTTGAAACAACAAACGTGAAAGCACCTCAATAGAAGTTGAATTGCCTGACTGTGTGTTGCCTGTGTGTTGTTATTCTGTTTTATATCTTTCCTTCCAGCCTCTATATTTGCTGCTTATGCTATATTCCCTTTACAGTGGAACCTTGAGATGTAAAATTAATTTGTACTAGAGGGGCTATCATATCTTGAAAATGTTCAGATTATGAAAATACACCCCCCCCCCCCCATGCAAAATTAAAATATACAACTGTCGATAAGTGTAAAAAGCTGTTAGGTGGCACTTTGGATTTTGTTTTCATATTTTGATTTTTTGTTAAATGGTTTTGTTAAAGTTTGTTTCTTCAAAGCCCAATTTATATTTTGAATTTTTCATATACTAGGGCGTGTGCAAGTTGGGGTTCCACTGTATACTGTATGCCTTCAATCAATATCTCCACATGTTCTGTTTCTACCACAGAGAACCCCACTGCAGGGTGACAGCAGCAACTAGTTCCATCATTACTGGTTGAGAATGAGCAAAGAGCTTGTCTTTTAATTTGCACTGAGACAGACTGGTCGTTCACTCCCTGTGCCCTCTTCACCTCTCCTCTGTCACACCAAACCTTTTTTCACCATCCCTCCTTCGACATTTTGATCCCCTTATCCATTTCTCTCTTCCATCTGCACACTTTCACCTTTCATCCATCATGTCCTTTGGCCTCAATTATTTCATCCCTCTATCTTTTACCCCCAACCCACCCCACCCCACCCCACCCTAACCACACGCACACACACACACACACGCGCGCGCACACACACGCACGCACGCACACACACACACACACAGACACACACAAGAACTGCGCCATCCCATGATTAAAGCTCCCTGCCCTCTCATGGCTGGTAAAGGACATGGGCTGAGCTGGTCAGCCTCTGGCTTTACTGTAAGCAGCTCAGCAGGCGTAATCAGAGCCATATGTGCTCACTCTCACTCACAACTCACTCACACACACATACATACACATACACAAGCACACACACACACACACACACACACACAAACAAACACACCAAACAAATTTCTCTCGGCTTAAGACTGCTACATCCGATGGTCTTTTCCCTTCCATGGATTATGTCTGGAGATTTACATTCCACAAGCTCCCCCCACACCCCTCGCCTCCCCATGTGCCTTATGTCTCCCTGAATGATTCCCTATGAGCTATCGAGCCATTAGCTATGGTATAGCTCTCTGTACACTGTATATGTGACTGAAGCTGTGTGTGCCTGCTTATGTGTGTGCACACATCTGTATTTGTGTGTTTGTGTGAAGGCAGGGGTGCGAAAGCTGTTAGCCAGAGACTTACACAGGCCGATATATATAGCACAGGCCAGTGGTTTTACAGCTGTGTTTTACTTCCATTAGGTTAGACAGTGTTGGACAGCACACACACACACACACAGACAGGCTAATGGGCCATGTGTGAATGAGCTGGGCATTAGTGTAGCAGTGTAGAAATGGGGTATATATAATCCTCAACCATGCCTCAGCTTTTGACTGAAATTGATGATGCACATTATTGCATTTACACACTGATGCTACACAAACACCCACATGATTGTACAGTATTTAACAGATGCGGTCATTCACTGTTGGACTACAAGTAAAACCCACACACAAATGCACAGTGACACATTTACACTCAACAGCAGCGGCTCCTTGTGAATTGCCATAATTCCCTGCCAACTACACAGTGAGGAAATATTTGAGTTCAGCATGAGGACGTCAACTTTACACCAGAGATTAAATGCACAAACCCCCAATCCACCCCCTTACACTGAACTCCACATCCACCAGAGTGCCTGCAACCATTCACAGTAACACCTACAGCACATGCATACTCCTACGAAACAAATCAACCACGGTCTGTGGCTTTGTCTGAACGCCGTGTGACACACTTTCCCTGTCCCTTGTTATTAAGGAAAGAGGACACTTAAAGTAGGAGCTGTACATGTTTTTTCTAGAGTGTGAGTGAGAAGGGAGGGGGTGGGTGTTCATATTTTGTGAGCTCCTATGCTGTGGGAATTAGTAAAAGTTTTTATCTGTGTCATTCTCCACAGTTTAATGCCCACTGGCCCTCTCACTAAATCCACAGACACACCAACTCTTAAATATAATTGTGTAAAAAGGATGTTATGTCTGCTTCTCTTCACACAGGATCAGAACATGGGGGGCGAGTGGGAGAAGGAACTGGAGAGAGGTGAGTGGAGAGCAACAGAAATCAAAAGGAACCCGCCAAATTGATGAACATATGTTGTCACTGGGTGACACGAGTTGACCGGTTGTTTCTGACAAATGAAGGAGGGCCACAGGCCACAGGCACTGTCAAGGAAACAGACAGTTTCCTTGACAGTGCATAGATTTTCACTATGAAAGCCAGCAAAGGCACATATTTGGAGATGCATTTGTGCTTGCATTGGGCATGTCAAAAAATCAGTGGCGAATGGGGCCCGCAAACAGTTACCAGGGGCGTAGGGTCAGGGGAATGTTTACTACTGGGTAAAATCACCTTCTTTTTGAAGGCTAAATGAGCACAGCACCCGGGACACTAATTATTGGAGTGAAATTCTCCCCAGTTCTTGTTTGACACACAAACTTAAGTTGTTCAGTTAGGATCTATGTCGCTGGATTTCTCTTGATGGTCTTACTCCACTTAATATTCATGATATCCAAAAAACGGAGTTCTTCTCTACTCAGTAGAAGTCCATACTCAAAGCTCAGGCCAAGAGAAGTCAGTTATAGCCCGTGCAATAGTCTGGCATCAAACTGAGAATAATTTTTATTAATAATTTAGATAAGCAATGAGGCCACTGAAGTGAAACATCAAGTATATTATCTATAGACTCTTATAATTACAAAGACACCAGGATGACCAAGTTACTTTAACTTGATTTAACTTTATTGATTTAAATGGATTAATGGAACTTTGTGTATGTGTTAATAACAAAAAAATCACTCATCAAAGATGATAAGTGATGATGCTGATGCTAAGGTGCTGATAAGTGATCCTAAACTTTTTTTTTTCACACTTTTTCATTCATTCTATTTGATTTACACCAGGTCTAATTATCTGTCATAACACTGACACCCACTCAAGGGCACAGGTGTTGTTCCATTCCAGTGTTCCAGTACATCACTGTTCCACTGTTATTCTGTAGGTTCATTAAATTACATCAAGAGAATAGTGTAAAAAGCAACATCTCTCACTAATACATAACACCACTGCTTAATAAAAGGCTTCTCATTAAATCTGTCTTAAAACGTCCCTTGCAATGACCCGAGTGGGGTCAAGGCACAGGGCTATTCATCACGATTTGCATTTTCTATTCCACTAAAAATGTAACTGCAACAAACCTGCACGGCGAGATTCCTGACAAACTTTGTCTGCGCTTTAAATCTATCACGTTCATACATCTCTAACATTAGCAAGGACTCATTCATGCAAAGAAAGACAATATAATACCCACTGGCACCTTAGAAAAAGCAGGGGCGTGTTGCATGGTGTATGTACAATGCCCTTGCTCTAAAAAGTAAGAATCTTATGCCAGGCATACATGAATTAGTTGCATCTATTTATCTATGTATTCAGTGTATCAAATATGTCTAAGCTCTAGATCTGTATCACAAATATCAAATGTAGCAATTGCAGCAAATACACACAAGATGGTGGTCACAGGAAATGATTGAGAAGTTTTTGCAACTCTTGCATTTTTTAGTGTTTGGTAAGAGCAGAGGACATTTAGCAAGTTAAATCACAGGCCTGTGAGCCCTCTTCACTCTTCTCAGCGCAAACTGCACTCTGCAGTTGTACAGATGTTTCCGGTCTAACATATTCATCAAATACATGAGCAGAGTCAAGGCAACAGATAACTAGTAACAGCTAATAACAGGTAACTAGTAACCATAGGAAATACGAGATGCGAAAATCTGAATAATTACGGCAGTAAGTAATGCTAGCAAGGGAAGGAAATGAAGCAACTGCATCCTAGTCTTCAAAATGATCAAATTCATAGGTTCAATAGGTTTAAAAAAGTGATAAAATCAGTCATGTTTTGTTGTTGATCTCAGAGTGTGACCCTCCAGTCTGTATAACTAGATTCTTCATGACAGTTCCTGCATTTGGAGGTACTGTTTTCAGCCAAGCTTACAATCCCTGGACACCTTTAGCTAATGCCAGAGTACCGCTGTACACTATGAGGAATGGAGTAATGATGTATAGACAAAGAAAAAGTATAAATGAGTGCTGTTATGATAAAGATCCTAATCAGCCGAGCAGAGGAGCAAAATGGGATGGTGCAGAAGCAGCTGGAAGCTCAAACTTTAATAAGGGCTTTTTGTCATCAATATTACAAGCTTCTCCTTCACTTTCTGTCTCATTCCCTTGCTCTGTCCACAAGACTGCGTTTTGTCATCCCTCTTACTCAGTGTGTGGAACTCATGCAGGACACTTTGCTCTGCACTCAGTCTCCCTTTGCGTCAAGTGCACCGTGCATCCTAGCATCTGCGACTGCTCGTGTACATGTCTTACCCAGGCAAACATCCAACAGACGAAGAGCAAAATGTGGATGGCTAAGTCTGAGACTAACACTGTAGAGGAAACGTATCCATCTGCTCTGATACAGTGACCAGTGGTGACTTGTCTGTCTGCCAGTCCTTCATTTATCTAGGATCAATGGCATCCATTCTCCAGTGCCTCGTGCACCAACAACACACCATAGCATGTAGAGGAGGAGAGGAACAAGGAGGAGAGGAGAAAAAATATGAGATGGCACAATGGAACGGCAAGCAGAGTGAAGGAAACTGACAAGAGACTGTCATTTGAGGTGTGTGTGTATATGTGATGGCAGCACACACTGCTAGTGGTGCTGCGGAGAGTGTGTTTGGCAGCACTGCAGCTGGCGACTGCCTGCCTGTGGTCACTCTGTTCAGCCAAACAAACCATGTCTGTGTGCTGACAATTATTGAAAGGCCTGCCACACCCCCCTAAACCTCCAGTGTCCGCAGCTCCATCAGTGCTGTGGCATCATAATTACCCCCATTAGTCAGTTCTCTTGGGATGAACATGAAACCACACTCCACACTCTTCTCTCTAACGTACACACACACATAACATCTGCACAGCAATCCATTCCCTTCTCAAGCCAGATCATTTAACAACCCCTCCCGCCCGGCCCCGCCCTGCCCTGCCCCGTCCCACACACACACACACATGCACATATGGATTCTAAACAAAAAGAGCAGCTCCCTTTAGTCCTGATCTTGTTGGAATCCATCCTTTTGTCATCCCCCTTCTGAATACTGTGTGGAAGCATGCATTCTATCTCTCTCTCTCTCTCACACACACACACACACACACACACACACACACACACACACACAATGATACACAAATTACAGTGTGTAGGTGTGCATACACCGTGAATTTTGCTGGCAGAGAGAGAGGTTCCAGTTTCTTCCCTCCCAGTTTGTGTCAGGCAGTGTGACCAAGTCTATTACACAGTAATGCTGAAAGCTAAAAAAAACTCTATTTCACACACATCTCGGCATGTTCTACATAAAGAAATGTTTTCATGCTTTTTAGAAATCATCAGTGCAATAGGCTTCACAAAGAGTACTGTGTGAGGACTGTCTAGTAGGCTATACCGCTGGTGGGTGTGTGGCGTGTGTGTGTGTGTCACTGGCTGAGCGCATACATTCCTCTCTTACCTCTGCGTCTCAGCACTGTACTGACCCCGGCCAACTTGATTGACAGCACAAAGCCTGAATTGATAGGTCCTGGCTGGTGTGAGGCCACCCACTGATACCTGGGTGAGCGCAGGATCAACCTCGGATAGGTAGACCTTCCACGGTGAGTCTAGACAGAAGACACACAGATTAGGGACTGATAATATCGGTCTGAGGCAGGACAAACACAGACACAGGGACACCCTGGGCCATTGAATCAAAAGGAAGGAAGGAAGGAAGGGAGAAAACTGACAAAAGAAGTCAGGTAGACAGGAAATAGGAAAGAAACGAACACCGCTCAATGAAGAAGGACGGTTTGTGGCATTCATAAAGGAGCACAGATGTTGTTGAACACAGTTGGCAGCTTGTTGCCAGTTTATCTTTCAGTCTCTCCTCTGAAGTTGCCACAGACAGATGCTCTATGATCATTGGACCAGCCACATTGTGTCTGTCTGAGGTTTGCACCATTAAAAGCAAGCCCGGAGTCTCAGATTCTCTGTCTGAACTGAAAATACACTGTGCTAGTAATCAGCATGCACAAGACTCTTGTCCATCGTTTTGTCTCATTTAGCCTTTACAGACCAACCATTTGGACATTTGTCTTGCTCCTGTTTAGGCAAATCTTTGTAGATTAATGAAATCACATTCCTGATGTCAAGCTACAAGTTATGATTTCATGAAGATTACTTCAAAACGTCCAACTGCATTAATGTTTGGCCTTTGTCCATCAGTGCAGCTCCTGTGGTCATCAGGCATGTGCCAGGCGCTGCACGTAATGTTCACCAACTCATCCCTGCAATATGAGTAAGAGCTGCACTCCCTCCAATCTGTTTCCCCTGTCATACTTCTCTGCTCTCCCCTCTACTCCTCTACCTCTCTTTTGACAAAGTGCCAGCCTGCTGTTGAAACATCTGTGGCAGAGAGGCAGAGAGACAGAGAGAGAAAGAGAGCAAGTGGGCTCAGGAAGGGAGAAAAGTAACATTATTTATAGGGAACCTGGACGTTCTTTTACACAGAAACACTATTCTCCATATGTCTGCCTCTTGTAAATGAGAGTGTGTCACTGCCTGCTAGACAGCAAGTGAACAGCTGTTTGCCACTCAGGGACTGTAAAGTATGTCCAGACACGCACACAAACACACACACACGTACTGTTCTCAGAGAGCTCCAGCAGGTAGTGTAGAAGTGGCGAATTGCCATCAAAGGGCCGGAGCCAGGACAGGAGGACAGAGCGGGAGTCCGAGTCATTGAGTCGTGCTGTCAGGGAGCGAGGAGAATGTGGCAGCTCACTGGACACAAAAGAAGGAGAAGACAGACCCCAAAACATCAGATCTCAGTTTGGAAGGATGTGCTCAACAGTCTCTTAAACACCTCTACATCTCGCAACGGCTACAGTAAATGGCTCTTTCCGGGTCCTCTTCATTCTCTCTCCTAGAACATACAAAAAAAGCCACTTTCCGAATAACTGAAGTATTTGTCTTATCTTGTCTCATTAATGAGCTTTTCGCAAAAAAAAATGTCTATCACTGTCACTATCAAGACATTATCAATGCAGTGCAGTGTGTGTAGCATATAGTGAGAATTTATTCTGTACAGGATCAGGACACAAAGATATTTAAATAATTTAAAATAATTCATAAGACGCTTGGCGATCCCCAGTTATTTGTGCATCCCTGCCATGATAATAACCAAGGAAGCAACACAGATATGTTCATGAAAGCAATAAAGAGTGTCCAGACAATTGATTATATATGCTGAACTGCATCATAAAAACACTTGGCTTGAAGGAGAGGAGTTGATGAAAGCACAACAGCGTCGCTCTATGTGAGAGCTGCAGGTGCTGGTCCAGATAACGAGACACTCTAAAGAACAACCACAGAAATGGAACTAATACTAACTTTGCAATATGCTTTTCAGCATATTGCGAGCACATTGGCTCTTTATTTATGTCAAGTGCATTTTAAAACCGTATTTTAAAACTGGCCTAGCAGTTGTAGAATATGGTCATTCATAATAATGCCTTCATGTACAGTTTGGTATAAACATGCTACATTAGGCATGTTAACTGGCAACTGGTTAATGGTAATGGTAATGTGTCTAACTTAATAGAAAATGTTGTCTAACAAATGTATTTACACTGGAGCTGATAAAAGACACATTCCCTTGTGCTTTGACTCGCCACATTTCATATTCATGAGCTCATTAATTATTTCTAAACAATCATGGATGTGTTAATACCCTGTCCGAAAGGGTCTCCTCTGCCAGACAGCAGGCTCCAGTGAGTTTCATCACAATGTCTCAGAGTTAGAAACACTTGAGTTGTTTTTGCTGCATGTGGCTTTACATCTTAATATTCTAGAGAACATGAAGTCAGAGAGGAAAAGGGCAAGGAGGAGAGAAATATAAAAAAATATGATGTGATGTCTGAGCAGGAGGAGTGGTGAGGGGGTAACAAGGGGAAATGAGAACGATGTTTTCTTTTCTGCACTTACTTGATCATATTAATTAATGGATGAGCTTAAAGAATGTAAGAGCAACCCCCCCCCTTCCTCCCTGACACACACACATATAATTGCACAGACGGGTACTGAGGAACACATGGATGGGTCTGGTGGGAGTTGAACCAATAACCTGCTGGTAATTAGTCTGTCTCTTCAGCCGCCAGCGTCTGTTAGCCTCCCTGACCCATTGATACTGAGCTAACGAGAATGTCAGTCACACACAGGGACGCACGTGGCCACACACACATCCACGAACACACTGATGTGCCCACATGCACACACCCACAGTCATAGTGAAATCCTCTGGTTCCGGACATGCTTTTTCACAGCCATAAACAGATCCCTCTCCTCCCTCAGAGTCTGACACGTGTAACCTCTTATCGTTGTATAATTCAGAAAGCAGTGGACTCATGTTCAATCTGTCTATGACCCTGCAATTGCATTAATATAGCGCAAGTGCTTTTCATTAATATATTATACAAGTGCTTATTATCATAAATAGGCCACTATCTGCAATCTTGCTGTACTGAGGCTGTCCAGGTAGAGGGACACCAGTGAAATATAAAATGTGCCATGCTTTCATACTGGAAATACATTTGGAAAGATGGGCCGTGTCTGAAGGAAAGACAGTGATATGGCTGTGCTTTTACAGAGCTGGGGTGGTCACAGCCGTGCCGTGCGGTAGTACACATGCACTAAATGGTATCTGATAGCACAAATGACCATACACTGCTTCTACCACAGTTGTAATAGACCACACTAACTAGCCACATTCTGACATTTTCACCTTTATTGATGAAGACACCTCCTGCCAGGATGTGCTATTATTGGAAATGAGCAATTATGCGATGAAGACTACTTCTTTAATGAACCTATATTAGTGCTTTTCATATGAAATATACATGAGGCTTCTTGTGAATCTACTGCTGTGCATCATCAGTGTTTTTTCACTACACTGCTTGATCTAAGGGCATCCTGCCTGTCAGTCACATCTGCAGTCTGAATCAGACAGACTGCCTTCCATGGATTGGCTGTTTGATTGCACTTGATTGCGGCACCAAAAGTCAAAGTTGTTAAGCATAATCACAATGAAGAAAACCATTCAGGTTTTCTACAGTTGATGAATGCTTGTCCTGTATTTTTACTCAGAAAAAATCAAAGTTTATGTTTGGTAACATCCAATGAACCCACACAAAAAACTTCAGCATTCAACTGTTAAGCCTAGTTTAGCACAAAAACTGAAGACTGTCAAAAGGTAAAAAAAAAGGTCAAGGGTTAGGGTTTAAAAACAGGAAAGCCTGATTCTTTGAACTCACATGACTTCGAGGCGTGCAGAGTGAGAATCATTTCCAGCCTGTGATGTCACTGTGCAGGTGTAATCCCCAATGTCACCCGACCACGTCTGGCCAATAGTGAGGGTGCCATGATGCACAGAGACGCGGCCTCCGCTGGTGGGAAGGACCTGCAGTCCACTCCGATCCCACCTGAAGCTGCAACACAGCAGCAACACAGCAACTCCATTCTGATGTGATTCAAAGACACTCTCAAACTGGCTGATGGAATGGCTGTGCACACAAAACCACAAGTGGACAAGAATATACCTGATATTGACCCGAGGGTCATGTGTAGCATTACAGACCAAATTAGCCGTGGTTCCTTTGATAACACGCTGGTCTGTTGGAGGCACAGATATGACCGTCCGATCTGCAAAATTCCCAAGGAATCCAGAGAAGAAAAATGATGACAGAGAATGAAGCAATGAGGAAGTTATGATACACTCACATTTGTAATTCACATAATTCTGGCATGTACAGAGTGATGAGACAGGCCTACAGCTTCAGTAGTACATAAGCATGTTTTTGTTTGACTCATATCATAATGGACACATACACACTGGTTAGTCTATCAAATTATTGGTAATTGGTTATATATGGTCTTAGAACCTTGAGAGACAAATTGCAAGGATAGAAAATGTGAGAGCATCATAGAGGCTGTTTGTTGTGTTCCTAATAGCTAGGATGTGACCAGCCCTTGGCTGTGGTTAATTTGCTATGGAAGTTCTAACTTTCGGTTCCGGTTTGCTCCGTCTGACGGGGAGAGAGTCCACCATCTGCTGGAGAGATGCCATCATGTGACTCTTGGACTGTTCGGCAGTTGCCATTCAATTGTTTGTGTCTCAGACACTTCAAGAGGTAAGAGACTGAAACTTGGCATGCTGGATGCTCTTGACCTCCTGATGAACATAGTCAAAGTTCAGCCAACATTTAAGGGCCAGGTTCAGAAATGAGGGGCTGTAAAAGCTATAGCCAACTAGACCATCAAATTCTGGAGGCTGTTTCAGAGCAGATCTCTTTCTAAAGGTGCTGTGAATCTGAAATTTTAGTGGGTTTAGGGGGGACATGGAAGAGCAGATATGTGTTGGTGTGGTCCTCACCTGAGCCATACTTTTTGAAGGGCGGGGCTTTGAACATTTGCCATTTCCCACTTTTGAGGGCTCGCCTCGGTCGCAAAAATAGACCAAATGGCCTGAAACTCAATCTGCAGACCCCATGGGGGACCTGGAACAGACCCTCTTAGCCCCACCTCTGTACAACCTTGGGGGCCCTTGGGGAAGCAAAGTTGCTCTAGGAAGGTGCTATCAACACGGAGGTAGCAGATGCTAATACAAGACATTTTTTCTCTCCCCTTCTCCCTTCTGACTTGAAGGCGAACTATAAACAATATGTGTGTATTGCAGCCATGACATCATGAAAATGTGCTGCACAGTGGCTGCTGGGAGTTGGAGTTGTGTCAGAGAGAAAAAGTGTGTAATAAATGGCTCAGCAGACTCCTCTCCAAGAGTGCCAGTTCCTGAGTTTTTGTCAGTCATAAGCGCTGTTCTAGAAGCCCTATACCTTGGACACTACATTAGTTTAGTGGTGATCCTGTCTCTCTCTGTGGATAGACTCCCAGAGCGGACGGGAATACGTCAACCTCCCCATCATATTGCCAGTGACAAATAGGAGTAACGCGAATACGTTCATCTTGCTGCAAAAGTGCGGGTGGAAAAAGAATAAGGCACAGGGAGACGAATCAACTGAAAACTATGTTGCAATACACAATTTCCATTGGAATCTCGTGCTTTAAACAACTGCTTTAAGTTTTATTTATGTGGGGTACCAATCGTGTTTCCGGGTATGGAGCATAGTGTGTGCATGCACACTGGTGTTACTGGAAAATTTGTATGAAAATGGACAAAAATCGGTGCACTAGTTTTTGTACTTTTCCATACGAATTAGTCATGAGGACACATTGCATTCATTCACCCCAATCAAGAGAATCTTACACTCTTGCATTTCATTATTGCACCAGCCTAGTGCATTGAAAACCAGTCACCTTGCTGTTTATTAGGCTGAGCTAATGCAGCTGGACAGCTATGGACAAATTAGTGTTCCATGTGTGAACAGTTTAAACTGTTCAGTAGATGTCTGTTGAGCACTTTAAGTGTTTATTGAAGGTGTGTGCGGTGACTCTTACTCCACACGGTGAGCATGGCGCTGGCATTGACGGTTCCCTCTGTGTTCGAGGCGATACAGGTATACTCTCCAGAATCCTGGAAGCTAACTGGCTGGATCTGCAAACCACCTGACTGCAGTAGTGTGAACCTGGGAACCTGGACCGAGCCACTGGCTAAGACCTGTGATCCTACACAGAGAGAAAATAAAAAACAAAAACATGGAGTCGTTAAGCACACATTTGATGACACTGTGTGCCCAGAGTGATGCTGTTAGTAGCCTGCTACCTTTCCTCCAGGTGATGGCGGGCTTTGGAGCTCCACTTGTCTGGCACATAAACAAAGCTGTATTTCCATCCGTTACTATTTGGTCAGACGGAGGGTGGGCGAATGTGGGGGGCACACCTGAAAATACAAGGACAAGCTAAAACTGACAAATGCTGGGAAAATGTGGTTCAAGAGTTAAGTTTCAAGTGGAGAAAAAAACAATAAATCATGTTGATCTAAACAAATATGCTCCTTCTCTGATCAATGGAGGCTCCATTCATCACCCTAGTGCTATGTGCCTGTGCATAAATGTGGAGGGCAACTCCGCTGGGACCGCTCACTAAGCAGAATATAACTCTACTGAGAGAGCTAAAACTGTACATGAAAGGTGATGTCATGAATTTCAGGAGGCTTTAATGCTCTTTTAAACACTCTAAACAATGGAGAAAATTAGCGACAGATAATTTATTGAGTTGAAGAGTGGTTGAGTTGAAGAGTGATGAGAAAGATGAGAGTTTGATAAGATCACAATCATCAAGTCAGAATCTAGGAACTTGTGTGTGTGCGGGCGTGTCTGTGTGTGTGTGTGTGTGCTAGACAAACTCACTGAAGACAAGAAGCTGTGTATGTGCCTGGGCTTCTCCAGCAGCATTCCTTGCAAAACACTGAAACATTCCTCCATCTCCTGGCTGCACCCTGCGCACCGTCAGCCCCGTGGCTGCGCTAACCTTGTAGCGAGGGTTGGCCAGTTTGGAAAGGGGCACAGCATCCTTAAACCATTCCATCCTGGGCGGAGGCACGCCTACACATGCGACACACACATGAGGGACACACATATGAGGGACACCAGGACAGAACAAAGACAGAACAAAGAGAGAGAACATTTTCAGTCTCCTTAATACAGTAGGAGGCCAGCTGATCTCGCTCCTTAGCAAAATTCTTCAACCCCAACTAGAGCAGACACCGCACACAGCCTCTGTTACCCACTCTCTCCCCATTAATATGCATGCAGGCATAATGACCGCTAATAATATATTGATTGGAGGGTGTGGGTGGGAGGGTAAGGGTGGCAGAATGGGCCAAAAAAACATTGTGAATAAAATATGTGGGTAAGAGCAGCATGCTGCACATCCACACGTTGAGCTGCCACCTGTCTGAGGAGAATGCTGCTTTAGGCATGCATTTACTCTGCTGCAACGCCAGCCTAGATGTTTGTGATTTCCTCAGTCTATCAATGTACAGCCTCCACAGACCACTGTCAACTATTTTTCACCCCCCACCCCACCCCACCCCACCCCCCCAATCTGTCTGTCTTTCCTACTTTCCTCATTCCTCCTCTCAGCCTCCATCCTTCTCTCCAAACCCTCAGGCCTCTGCTTTTTAATTACACTGCCACTGTATCAGATTACTGAGGGGGAACATAAACTTGCTCAGTGTGTCAGAGAGAGGGAGAGAGAGGAGAATGCTGCAGTTTTCAGAGCTGTGTCCACTCCTGCTCATATTAACATTTTCATGTATTCCATTTACAGTCAAGAGTCACAAACAAGTGCAGTTTTCCCAAAGTATTCAGTCACCATCCAGGAAGTCTCAAAATGAATGCACTGCTGCATAGTGGATGACAGCAAAGCTCAGCAGAGACAAATGAGTCATCTTAAAACAGCCTGGGCAGCAGGTGTGTAAGACATAAACACAGGCCCTGTGAAATTCTCTGGAAACAGAGAACCACACTAACAGCTATAGGATGTGATGTTTCATGTAAGGATTTATCACAAGCAGTTCAGTACAAAATTCCTCAGTTGGAAACAACAGCAGGGTCTGCTCACAACTTTCTGAAAGGCAGACAATCCAATGATCATGGCCAATTCACACACTGATCAAGTGTGAGGACAGAAGAACTGGGCAGCTACTTTTTGAATTCTTCACACAACTTCTCGTCTCAGTTTCTCCCAGCGCAACAACAGAGTGTGCAGATTGGTCCTGTTGATACAAGTCACTGTGTCTGACCCCATACACCATGCTCTTCAGGTAGGAACACTTTCATCTTGAGATGTCACCACAGACAGTCTTTGTGGGCTAGAACTGGGGCTAACTTAAGCTGAGGTGAGCTTTAAAAGTTTTCAAGCTACTCCTTTTCATATACATCAAATGCATCTGTGTGAACTGCAAAACATGATCTATGCCACGCATGTGAATATGTCACAATGTCTGTCGTACCTTTCACAAATGGGTGACATTGCCACTGCCTGTTATACAGCAGGTCTCTTGAAGTCTGACTCATGGCAATGAAAATTTTCTGGTACAGTAAGTGGTATAGTGCAGTAGCAGCACTTGCACTGACTAAGCTGGGCCTACACCAGCCAAAATGCCAATGCTGGTTCAGGCATTCCAGCCCTTATGGACACAATTTGGGGTTCCTTTATCAAAACAACATTGGTTGGTTTGTTTGTTAGCAGGATTATGCAAAACCATCTTGTCTAATTTCCAAGAAATCAGAGTCCATTAAATTTTGGATCTGAGCCGAACCCGAAGTGCAGCCTCAGCTCATTGCTATGATCATTGCTCCTCTGAACACTGACAACAAGAAGATGAGGCACACATAACTCAAACTTAAACTTTTCTACCATGCACCATTACTAATCAGCACTTGGCAACACAGTCTTCCCTTGATAAAGCTTGCTGGAAAATGACTGTACGGTGTTTTTATCATTTCGTTTCTGGGGCTGGGGCAATTACACACACACAGATACACACACAGGCAGTGTACCTTTAGCCAGGCAGGGGATGTCGACATTTCTATCGAGGTCAGTTAAGATCTTCCTCTTAGGTTGAGCAGTCAGAGATGGTGGCTCTGCAGAGAAGGAACACACAACATAAAACAGTGAAATATACATATGGCACAGGCAATTTGCAGAGAAAAAAGATGTAAAGGAAATTCTGAACAAAAATGGAGACCAAAGTTGACCCCCTGCTGCGTGCCTGAACCCTGAACTGCACATTTTAAGCACGAAAACGGGCTTAAAAAAGGAGTATTTATTCTCTCAATGTATTTATTCTTTGACAGGGAAGAAACCTGGAGTGGAAAGGCACAACACCGAATAATAAAAATGGGTCCACCTCGTGGCCCTGAGTATGTTGAGTGTCATTGCAAAGCAGGATTTGTGTCTATCTGCACGGTGAAACGACTTCCACACACAGTCACAGAAAAACACATCGTGTGAGTTTCCCCGGGGGAACAATTCTAGTTTTAAAAAGGTTCCATTTCCCTGCCAACAGCAGCTCCTTCTGAACATCTTCAGTAGCCTGGCTCTAAATGCTGACAGCAGTTCCAAGACAAAGCTTCCCTCCATCTGAAAGTACGTAGCACTATAGAGGTACATGAGATGAACAACTGACAACACATTTAATTCAACAGCACTTGTTCATATTTAGAGAGAGATGGGTTGGCCAATTAATTTTCAGTGTACTATCTGCAAAAGCTGTTCACTGAAATACGACTTTAAGGAATAATGAAATGTCCAATGTATGCACTAAATACTGAATGTATAAAGAAGAGTGTGTGCAGCATTTAATAGAAGTTTCATTTCAGGACACTTTTCAACCATCGGTACTCGTACAGGAATAATTTGAAACAGTAGTGGGCTGTCATATTAATGCTGATGTTCTTTTAACACAAAAGGAGAATACATCCCCTTGCTCAGTTCTCACTTCTTTCCATTTATCTTCCTTTCTCACAGTGGATGGGTAAATAGGAATAGCAGAAGAGACTAAAGGGTTGATGGAGCTGTGCGTTGGGCCCTCCGTGTGGATGCCGCATTTCTCCTCCATCGCTACACACACACGCGTGCGCCTCTCCCCTCCTTCAGCAGGACTTTCAACAGAGGAAGCCGGAGTCGTGCAGTGTGCAAAGACGAGAGAAAAACAAGAGCTGAACAACAGCCATGTGGTGTGACACCGATAACACTGGTGCATTAATCACCTTCACTCAGGTAATGGCCAGAACCTGAACACACAACACAACACAGTGTGGAGTGTTTGGGTCGCTGGGCTTCCTCAGAGTCCCTGCTGTCTGCCAGCAACACAGAGACCCAGAACAACAACAGATATATTGCTGTTTGCAGCAGCTGTTGTCTGTACAGTATACAACACAGACATGCAGTGTCATACATATTCCGATTAGTGGAGCTGGGCCGAGAAGAAATGAAATTGAATAATGAATACTTTTGAGGCAGTCTCCTAGTTTCACACAGACACATACGGTATTCTGTTTAGGAATCCCTTTCATTGCATCAAGGTCTGTTGAGCCCAGAGCAGAGAAAGAGGATCAGTACCAATGTATTCATCAGTCTCTCCTCCTCTGATACATATGAATGCATGCAGACTTTGTCCCTGCCTGGCAGGCCTTAACAGCCCCGTTGCCTAATGAAGGAAGATAACGTAGATAGGGAGATAGAGGGAGGGAAAAGATAGAAAGAAAGGCAGACGGAGGCTACAAAAGAAAGTGGTGGATGGGCGTGGGGGTGGGTGGGAATGACTGGAGTATAAATATTCAGGCGAGTCTTTTCTGACTAGTGAGTATTCTGGAGGCGTGGGTAGTTTGTTCTCTCTGTATTAGGTGCTCCCTCGCTCCGACAATCACAGCAGATCAAAAAACACGCTGACAAACCGGGAGGAGAAAAGTTTCGCTTCATCAATCACACGCTCCAAGCCAGTATGTATGTTGTCTTCTATTTGCACACACATATGGAGGACAGGAGGAGCAGGCGCTCCGATTTGAGTGCTTTCAGTGTTCTCCCATTGATTGGCGACTCTTGGGAACAAAACTCATTTAGCTACCCGGCCAACAGGCCTGTGAGGCTGTGGCATCACTTTGTAAGTCTGTGTGAAAACACGCAGGGAGCTGTGAACACACATGGATCCATCTAGATCAATGCAACAGCTGTTTGTGACTGTAAAGGACAGTTTAAAATCTTTAGGCTCATGCTTCCAGGAATGAAGCAGGAATAAACGGGGGAATAAGCAGAATGAACGAAAACTGTGCAGGAAGAGACCTTTGCAAAGTTGAAAATAAACACGAATATGTTGGGGGCATGAGGGTCGATGGGTCAGGCCTAGCCAGAGTGATCATGGGTGATTATGTGAGGCGATGTCTGCGTTCCCCTGAGACAGACGCTGCCTTTCCTCCTTACCTATCACAGTGAGGTGTGCTCGAGCCTCCACAGGTTTGGTAGTGCTGTTGCTAAGCAATGCCTCACAAACATATGAGCCTGTGTCAGAGGACGAAGAGGTGGGGATGAGCAGCTGACGGCCAGTGGCCAGCTGACGGCCATCGCGCTTCCACAGCAGCACCAGACTGTCCAGAGGCCTGAGAGATGGCACAAGGGAAGAGAAGAGGAAGAAGCACCAATAGGGTGAAACGGGGGGGAAAAAAAGAGAGGAGTGACAGAAGGCAATTACAACATATTAAATCCATCAGTTTGTGTGTCAATGAGCCAGGAAATGAGTGATGACAGTTTGTATATCAGAGCAGTCAACTCTACTTAGTATGAAGAAGCTTCAGTCTCTCACTCTGAATGTTAAAGAGAGGGGGGGGAGTCATGTATTGACAAACTTCCTCTTCGCTAAAAACAATATCAAACATCATTTTCACATGCACACTACTGTTGTCTCAGGCTCTGTGATGGATTGGTGGTGGTTAAACCTGCTGCCTGATATATCAATATTAAAATACGCTTTGTCAGTGGGCCCTGTCCACAACAGACACATTTAGCCCCGGAGTGAAGGAACTTTTTAGAGTCATGGAAGCTGTGGCCACTGGAAGTGCTCATTTTCCAATCACATATCAGCCCTCTAACAGCTCTGCCAATGGTACATACTGTATGTGATTAAAGGCTAATGGAGGTGGAAAGGAGATGTGTTCATATTTCACTGATGGTCCTTTGTCTCATCAGTGGGAAGGTTTCTCCCTTTGAGTAATTCCCTGAATTCAGAATGATCTCTCAGGAGTGATTATCTGTCAGTGTGTGCTTCTCATGTCACAAATAGTCTCTGTGGAGTGGACTTGTCCTACCAGAAGGAATCCAAGAGACTGCAGCTATGCAGGAGACTGAGCTCAGAACTTTGTGTCATAGAGAAAACAATGTCTTCTTTGCTCATATTCCTCACAATTTGCATGACAGAAACGGATCTCTAAGAATGTGTTTACACCAACTGTAAGTGTGTACCCATCCATTTTCATGAAGAACACAGTTTATTATTGTTTTCTCATTCTCTACCACAAATGTTACAGTCAAGTACTGCTAAGAAACATTCAAAGAAACTTTTTCTCTTACAGAGCAGAAATGCTTGACTAGTAATGAAGCAAGAACAGACAATAAAATGATTTAACTAGGAGAAACATGTTGAGTAAGCCAAGCCCAGGATGTCAACTGAGCAGGGGCTGGCTTTGACAATTAAGGGTCAACACAGGCCCAGCCTTAAACTTATCCTATGTATGTGGAAAAAAAGGAGATCTCTGTCTCTATATGACAGGGTGGAACTGAGCTGAGTTGGCTGAGCTGTAGTATGCTCCTAAATATTCCTGAAGCAGGGAGGCCAGATAGCAGTTTCCTCTGCACCCTCTGCCATTACAATCACTGTTTGATACAGATAACACTAACACGTGTTGTAGAGTTTATATTTAGCCATATTGTTTCCATGGCATCACAAAGACTAGTATTTAAGATGGAAATTTGTTGACTGGGGCCGCACAAAACATACACAGCATACCATACCATACGGTGCTTGATTAACTTTTTTTTTTATTTGCTGTTTCTCTCAAAAGCATCTGTGAGCATATGTGTACTTTCACAGTCATCTTTGAGCACAAGAGGACATATTCAGAAAGTGAGGACATCACTTTCAGACCTTTAAGGTCTGAAACTTGGTTTAAAGCACTTATAGACAGTCATAATAACAGTGACTTAAAATGAGAACATGAAAATGTGCATGTGAGTGTGTATGCTGTTTTTCAGCCTGTCACACTACACACTAGTACTGGTAGGAAGAAACCTGCTAAGCAATCGGTTTGTGTCCTATAACTGCCCTGAAAAAAAATCATATTTTCTTTTGAGAAAGGAACTGCTTGTGTGTGTGTGTGTGTGTGTGTGTGTCTGTGCATGCGTTAGTTGTCATAAATTTACCTTGCATTGGCAATACACTCCAGCACAGCCTCCTTGCCTGCTACCACTGTTGTGTCTCTGGGTGCGATCACAATTGCCGGAGCCACAAGTTCTGATTCTGGATCTGTGACACAGTGAGAGAATACGAGAGGGAGTTTAGGCAATAAATTACACCGAGCAGCATAATCTGAACCTTAGAACCATGGCATTCTCCAACCTGCACACCATACTTTCACACATGCGGTATCACCTCTGCACTCGCCATTTGGTAATACACAGAGCTACTCGCAGCACTACTCCATGTTTTCGTTTTATTTCATCCTGTACTGGCCAAATGCAGTTTGCAATCAGCCTCATTTTAACTCCAAATTGGTTGATGAAGGTTCAGTCAGATAAATTTCTGAACTGTCATTTTACACTAAGCACAGTTAGGAGAAAATTCTTCCAAATGGCTGCTGTCACCAC
The DNA here is from genome assembly GCA_029224185.1 of Karalla daura. Taxonomy (NCBI): domain Eukaryota; kingdom Metazoa; phylum Chordata; class Actinopteri; order Chaetodontiformes; family Leiognathidae; genus Karalla; species Karalla daura. The sequence continues at coordinate 27,145,093 of CM055189.1, forward strand.
ATTGTTCACTTTGGTGAAAGACTTTTTTTTACATATCATTTTTTTTACGCAGCATTTTATATGGCTTACTGGAAATCTAAACGGCAGCGCTACCGTGATACAGATGACACTCATTCACATCTCCTTTGTCATGTTCTTTATTTCTGCAACAATGCCCGTCCAAAATTCTGTCTGCCATTCTATTAGTGCTTTAAAATTGTTTATACGAGCTCTCGAGACAAACCAATCAGATCTATGTCCATGGTCAATTTGAGCAGCCACGGCTAGATCACACATTTACAAAAACACAGGTGGGACCGATTGTATGCATGTCAGAGTAAGAAATGTGAATACTGACAGTGTACAAGACAGCGATCGAACATGTGACCGACAACAGATGTTTGAGTAAAAGAGTGTGACTGTAATGAATGGGAGTTTGAGCAAATCTATATTTCTTCTCACTGCTTTGTATTAGAGTAACACATTCAATCCTATATTCAATCCACACACCCTGAGAGACACACACTCATGATCATTTTGTCGAATGATGAAGATTCGTTGTAAAGACACTGGCGATCTGTCTGAGACGCAGTCATGATGTAGTGGAGATGGCATGAGTGCATGTGAGTCACATTGATACGTGTGAATATACAATGAGTGTGAAGAGGGATTTGGGGTCTGAAAGTGAGTAGGAAAATATTGTTGTAGGTCTGACTGATTTGCGGTGGCTTAGAAGAAAAGGACAAACAAGGATCATTATCAGTCTGAAATGTTTAAAATTTGCTCAGCAAAATAGCAGAAAATCAGTGGAGAAAATATCTAGAATGCACTTAGACTTTGTGTGTGAAGCCCACAAATTACACTGGCTATGTGCACACGCTTCATTGGTTTTCCCTGGAATGCACCATATAACTGATGAATATGTAGATTTCTGATAAAGGAGGAGTAGGGACGGCAAATTAACAGGCTTGGTCTGGTGAGGGGTGTGTGGAAGGGGTGTGTGGAGGGAAAGCAGGGGAAAGTGAGGAGCAGCTTTGATCTCCCCTTTGAAGGGAGGAAGGAGGAAAAGGTGGTAATTAACTCCCTGCTCTTTATTCCTCCTGCTCATTCTCCCTCTTTTTTTTCAAGAGAGAAAGAGCTGAAAAGTCATATCCCACTGTCACACAGAATAAGATATGTGGGAACAGGAAGACAGGCAAATGATAGCATGGAGACTCATCTCCAGCCTCTAGTCTCCAAATCATTATAGAGGTTGTCATTAATGGGGAAGATAAGTGAAGTGACAAAAGAGAGAGCAGATAGCCTTGTGGAATCTAGCAACATCTCCATTAGACACACATATGTATTGTGTACACACCTAAAGCGTTTAGGTGCATTCATATAGCATTTACCCTTTGTGCAGAGAGCAACATCTTTTACAAAGTGTTGGGACTGAGTTAAAGATGGCAGGAGTAGGCTGCAGATAAGGGAGATACAGATGGGTGGTGAAGAGGCAGAGGCAGAAAGAATGAGGAAAGAGAGCAAGTGTAGAGTGTCCATTAGCTGTCCACTGTGGGAGGTAGAGGTCAGGTGGGGAGAAGCAGCCATCAGTGGAGGATCAGTGGCAGCAGCCATCACCTCTAATGAGCAGAGGGGGATGTGAACCCAACTTGTTAACATGAACTGAGTGACTGAGAGGAGCAGACGGAAAAATCAGGACAGCAGGAACACCTGTATGACAGCAGCGAGCATGGAGGGAAATGGAAAGGGCTCCAATGAAAGAGATTATGGAGAGTATATGTCTGGAGGAGTAAAGCCAGGCAAAACTGCACAGATGGTCCTCTTTTACCTGGACTGACAGACTGGATGGTAGAAGTTCAGGGGAAAGCAAAATGCCATATGGTTTTGTCATCTGCACTCTTGGTTTCCCTCTGTCAGCGTAGCATCGTCTCTCTGAGGAAACCTCTGTCATTTCATTTCGTCTGTATCGCTCATTCCCCACTGAGCATCTTCCCTCCCCGGGTGGCTATCATCCTCTTATCTCCTCCTTTTTGTTGTTTAAACAGGGATTATCAAATTAATCTTCCTCAACTTAAGCAAAGAGAAATATTCAAACTGGCAGACAATGTTATTAAACTGTGTGTGTGTGTGTGTGTGTGTGTGTGTGTGTGTGTGTGTGTGTGTGTGTGTGTGTGTGTGCGTGCGTGTGTGTGTGTGCAAGCTGTGACAGCTAAAAGGCTCCCTGTAAAGATTCTACAAAGAGAGTCCAGTAGTTTAATCTAGCTCTATTGGATTCCTCATTTAGCAAATGAGAAACACCATGTGGTGGAGAGATGGGAAGTAGGAGAGATGGCAGGAACGGGGGGACGAAACACAGGGAGAGCTGTAATATAATGAACCAACAGACCAGCAACAACCTGAAGCTGAAATGCTTCATCCAATCAGGAGGAATGATATGAGCAACGGCTATTAGAGGCAGGTACGGAATCAATCAGTCATCAATTAGGTGTGTGTGACTGTGTGTGGATGTGAGCACAATATAGCACCAGGCAGCCAGTGACACACCGCAGCATTGCAAAGCTCTCGCCAGTGCAATCATTGCTGATTGACAGTTAAGTGCTGCTGAGGTCACACAGCTGTGTGAGGATGTGTTTGTGTGTGTGTGTGTGTGTGTGTGTGTGTGTGTGTAGCACTCTGAGGGAAGCAGAAAATCACAAATTAAATCAAGGATGGGAATGATAAAAAACAGGGCTGGTAAATGGATTGATACAGCTTAAGGGCAGGAAAGAGATAGAGATGGATAAACAGAGGGTGAGAGAGATTGACAGAGACAGAGGGAGAGAGTGAGTGAAAGATGAAAGGCTATGCCATCCACAGATTAGAATGTAATCCCTTGCGGAATGGATTCTCTCAGATTACAGCTTGTTCTCTTATTAAATCTGCCAGTCACTCCATAGTCCCTATTGTGCCAGTGAGGCTGCGAGTGTCTGTGTGTGTTTGTGTGTATGCGTGTGCATGTATGTTAATGTTTGTGTGATTTTTCTGACTGGAGATCTGTGTGTTTTAAGTCCTACAGATAAATCTCTGCAGAGACCTAGAGAGCAGAGGGGATCGGTTAAGAGGTGAACACACACACACACACACACTCACATACACACACACATGTACTGGGACACGCGCGCACACAGAGCTATCTAGCATGCATAGACATACATACACTTGCACACCCAGGAGGAGGCTGTAGTTGGCTGGCTGTGTATTAATAGAGTTGTCAGATAGGTGTCTGCAGGGTTCATAGCTAACTAACGCATATCACACTGAGACTACGCATAATGACGAAGGGGAGGGTTGGGGGGTGATGGGGAGAGTTTCAGCAAATGAAGGGAACATTTTTCTGGAGAAGGCATAAAAAAAGAGGGAACGATAGGAAGGTGTAGCATGGGAAATGAGAGGTTAAAGAAAATGGATAGTTTTATAAATATTTTACCGGGTTTTATTCAGGGTATACAGAAGCAAATGAAGAGGAGTGGCTGATCATTTGGTGATCTCTCCAGAGAATTCTGCGTGTGTAGACGAGGGGTGAGTGTTTGTGCGTGTCACCGCGCTCATTAATGCTGCATGCTGACAGCTAAGTGTCATCATCTGACTGCACTCGCCTTAGAATGCCAATATAAAACCACAAGCCAACACACACACACACACACACACAAAACGCAAGAGCATAGGATCCCCGCCCCAAGGGGAGAGAGGAAAAGACAATGGGAAGCAGTGAGGACCAACAGCGATGCCCAATTTTAAATGTTCATCTTTTCCTTCAGCTGCCAACTCCTCTATCTGTCTCCGCCATCACAACACACAAGTGAAAGAGGGAGGAGATAGAAAGTCGGCCATGGGTAGGGCCAGGGAGGAGGAAAGAACAAGGGTGGCCTTGGTAATACAGAGGCAGGCCATGGGTTAACCTCCAGAGCGCTCTATGATTACTTGTTTCATTGTGGGTATTCTATTGGTTTTGTATTTTTGGCTGCTTGGCAGAACCCCCAACGGCACAGTGAAGCAACATTTCATCATTGTTGTGCATGAATATGGGTGTGTGCGATTGTTCCATGACTGCAAACTCTTTTTTTGGGAAAGTGAATAAAATTGAATATTGTTTTGCCCCATTAATTCAGAAAATAATCAACATGTGATGTGACAACAACTGATGTTAAAAGACAGTGTGTAGTGTAAAAACAGAGAAGGATTTTGTGTAGCACAAATGTAATTAGAGCCTGTTGTGCGGAAGGGTTGTGTGTTGTGAGAGGCATGGCAGTCAGTCCTGAGGCACCATGGCCTGGGGTGCTGCTGCAGGAACACAGGTTGGTGTGTGTGATATACACTGCGAAGGACCTTGTCCTTCACACGCCTAAGTTCAGCTGCCCAAGTGCTGGTGCTCTGCTCACTGCTCTGGCTGATTCCCTTCCCCACCACTATTGCTGCCTTTCATAGAACCACCCCGGCATCCTGAGTCCACGTTCTCCCGGAAAAATTAGAATCACCACCTCCTGCTCCATGTCCTGTTGGGCTTAGTGTTTCCTTATGAAGGGTGACAAGGTCAGAGCTCCACTCCAGCCCAGGCCTGATAATCCGCTGCACACCAGTTCACTGAATGAACTGAATGATTAGATATGTCAAGCCTCAGGTTTGGTCTGATGCAAGGGATTGTCAGGTGCTGCTCGAGTGATTGTATCATTTACAGGGCATGGAGAATGTTTCTGATTTGAGCCGGAGAGACACATGGGCGTGCTATAACCCCTGTTGGTAGTAGTAAGTAAAAAGAGTCATTTGGATTCAGAGGGCAGAGTGAATTCAAGCAGTTGCAAGCTGAACCTAGCACTGCATGCTGTGATAAGTCTGTCATTACACTGATACTGTACACTGTACACAGATTATCTGACCACACCAGCCAATACATGCAGGCCTGCAGCAGCTGACCTGTGGGTAAGGGGGTGAAAACACACTAGTTGGATGACATGTACCACCACTGCTGTCCATGTGACCTTCAGCAAAGCATTTAGCTGGCCAGCCCGTAGCTCTATCTCCCTGCTCGGAGCAAAGGTCACAGCAATATTTGTCTGTGTTCAGACAAAGAGGGCAAAAGAAGGAGCCAGAGAGACGGAGGGAGCTGGGGAGATAATGTAAATGTAAATGGGTTCTTTACCTGCTGACCCCCGGTTCTTCTTGCCAACTGTCCATCAGCCACAGAGAATGAGATGAAAAGAAATGGGACAAAGGGGGAGATACGGGAAGTACGGAAAGGGGGAAAACAGGAGAGATATAATTTAGATGCCTGAGTTTTCCTCAGGGCGCAGCAAAAAGACACATTTAGCAAACACACATTAAAAGTGCAAAAGAAAATACAGGCTTTCGCTAATCAGCAGCTCTGAGGCATCATAGAAATGAGGAAGGGTGCAGGAAAATGAGGCTCCTTCCCTGAGAAATAGGAAAAAAATAAATACAGGCAGGGAAATGGATGAGCGGCAGTAAGAGAGAGGAGGAGAGAATGGCATGTTATCATGGAGTCCAGAGGAAGACGAGCTTTTTGTAGCCCATCCATCAACTGCCAGCTACCAAATTTTGTCTCCCTCATTCAGACTTTTCTTCTCCCTTCTGCCTCTCTCCTCGTATTTGTGTGGAGGTAGCAACACAGTAGGTTGCAGAAAATGATGGCACTGATGTTCTACTGGCAAAAAATCTACATTCACTATTCATCTATCAATACAATAGCCCTTCAAGCGGCTATTCAGCCACTCAGTCACTCAATCTGCACTTGAATGCTGGCTGTGTGTTTCTGTGTAGATGTGTTTCGATCTTGGAGTGTGCGTATATGTGGCAGAACTGTGCGTTAGGGCCTTAGTTCAGATTCTGACATTTCACATCAGTATCACAGCAACTTTCAATCAGCCTATGAGATGGTCACACTCAAATGCACACAAACATTCACACACACAGTGTATGATAACAAGCGATGAGGAGTGAGCAAGCTGGCTGATGAGGAAGAAAGTCGCTGAACAACGTGAAAAGGCAAGTGAGAAAAGACAGGCCTCAGACACATAGACAGCTCCAATGTTTTCATCACTTCAGCTCAAAATGAAAATTAATCTGCTGTGAAGGCTTGTTAGTGAAGCTCCGGACTTGAGAAATGAGTCCACAGAGCTCTGCAAACTGACTCCTGTTCAGAGCTACCATTGGATGTCTTTCCAGAGTGAGGGTATTGTTAAGTTAGCATAAGTAATTTATTGGTATGCCAATTTCATACTTAATTTCACTGAGATCTTCTATGAGAACAGCTGCTTGCGAATCACATGATTCACAATTCCTAAAGAAAAGATGGATAAACTACAGCGATAAGCTGCTCAGTGGATCAGAGTCTTTCACAGGTACTTCACAGCCAGCAGGCACTGGGTTCCAGCCCCTGGGTGGGAGCTCATGGGCCTATTGGTGCTAAGCTGAGTCCAGTTTCATTGCAACCTGTTCTCATTCAGCTTTTGTAGAAAAAAATACAAAAACTAGTGCACCATAATTTTGTAGTTTTTCCTGAGAAATGTTGTGTAAGAAAGCCATGGTCACGTGACTGGCGCGCTAAATGCTGGTAATTAGAGGCCATCCGAATATCATTTCTTTACATGCTTTTACAGTTTTTATGTGCTAGTTTTGTGAAGATTGTTTTGAGAAAAAGGGAATTGTGGAAGCTCGTCAGCAACTAGCGCAACTTGCATAGTTTTGTACAGTCATTACAAACAGGAAAACAGAAAGCTTCTCCATGACAATCTAGAGCTCATAGACACTCACTGAAAAGAAGATAATGGAAACAAATGTTCATTGGGAACTGATCTGAGACACAACACATGCATCGGGAGAATTGAATCCATCAGATGGAGTAAGCCAAGTCAGAACCAGAACGAGGAGTGTGCATATCAACCGGAGGGCGCATAAGAACCGGAGCGTGCATAGCAACCACCCTGGCACGGTGGAAAGATCAGGAAAATCTTTGCAACTATGAGCAAGCCAGTTTTTAAGACTTTTCTGATCTTTCCAACAGGTGGTTGCTTGGACACTATAGTTGCTATGGAAGTTCTAACTTCCGGTTCCAGTTTGCTCCGTCTGACAGGGAGAAAAGAGCGCCATCTGCTAGAGAGATGCCGCCATGTCACCCTTGGCCTGCACTGAAAAAAGTGATTCTGACCCCTTGTAAATGTTACATTTACAAACCAAGTGTATTTTAATGGAAATATGCATATTATTTGAATCCACTTGTAAAATATAAATAATTCCAACAGAAAATGTTGAAATTATGGTAATCGCAATTTGTTCGATGAAATCTAACTTGGAAAAATTTAATTCATCCAAATTTGCTCACAACATCCTGTTTGGGTTTTGAATTCGCGCATACGCAGTGCACTGCACGCGCAGGCCGCCATTTCAGGATCTTTGGGCACACGGTACAAGTCCATTTCGGTTAGCCACTCTGGACACCTGCTAAGAGAAGCACACTTCCACGACTGATGTCCTACTTTGGGTAAGCCTTTAATGTTCACCAGTGTGTTTTAAATTTTACAAATGTTTTGACCAAAACGCAAGTTGGTACAACAGTGCAGCTAGCCACATGTCTGTGTGTTACCTAGCTAGTTAACCTGCTCGTGATATCCAGTGTCTGTGGGTTCTTGGTGGGCCATCAGAGCTGGTGGGGTGAGCTTCCTATGAGTTAGCCAGACTGCTTTAGCCAACTTGACTCCTGCTCCAAACAAAGAACTTCAGCAAGCTAGGCTAAATCACTGAAGCAGTTTAACGTTTTCTGAATAGCTCATGTATAGTTTCATGGGCGATTGATGTTCATGACGGAGCGGTTCAGGGTTCAGTAGCCCTATAGTAACCCCCAAGTTCCACCGGATGCGTGAGCAGCACCTTACAGCAGCAGCACGGTAACCGCCACTATTATCTTCCAATTAAACCAATGTAGACCTATTCCACAGAGAGCGGCTAAACAACGTTCCAGGAGCGGCTCAGCTGCGGCTTGCCGCTCCCGAGCGCTTCAGACAGGCAGCTCATCTATTTCAGCGGTCAAATTTAAAACGATCGGATCGCACCAAACCGGAAATTACCGTTACGGTATCAAAATAAACTTGTGTCGAATTTCAAAATAAAACTGAAAGCTCACCTAGATTAGCTTGATCAGACTTCTCGGTTAAAAGTCTCCCCGAACATGTCCCCGATTTTAACAGGAGACGGAAAAAGTTAAGCTGAGCGCCGAGAGAGATATAGATAGATAGGCAGCACGTGGCTTTGTCCAAGTCCAAGGTGCCGCTCACGCATTTGGTGGAATTTTGGGGTAAGGTGACCATTTTGGGGGGGGGGTCATTCGCCACACGCTGCTCCAAAAACATACTCTTGTCCTTGGCAGTGAAACATCAGTGATCATGATGGCATATTACATGGAGTCAAACACAACTCAACAGTGTCTGTTGATATTTTGCATCAGGACGTACAGAAAGTTTTGAAACAAAAATACCAGCTGACTAAGACGACATCTGTCAATGGAGTGACATACTGTACAGAGAGGGCATGATTTTTGTCAGTGGCTCTGAGTGGTGGCTTGCCAGTAGATTGGATCACCGTTACATAAATCACTAAACAGAGCATTTTGCCACTTGAATGCTGAGTTCCCACAAATTACAACACATCCGCTTGGGAAAACATTCATGGAGCAGGTGGACAGTCTTCAGCCTCAGCTGACATCAGTTTTCCAGAAGGAGGGAGGCGTCATAGGTCAGAAACTAGCCAAACATCTGCAGATCTTACAAGAGGTAACTATGTTTCTTTATTTTTTAAAATTAGTTGTATGTATGCTTTGATAAACTCTTTGATTGTTTGTGAAACCTCTTTTGGTCTCAGTAATAGCCTGGATTATTACTGTAAGACACACTTCCAAATGATCCACATGATGGATTGTCACAAGAGCGAAATCAGAACAAAAACTGCCATACATGTCATGTATTACAGTATATAACCACACATCACTATTATTTTATAATAAAAGCCATAGGATTATTTACATTTTTACAAAAGCGTGAAAATTCCAGATATTTTTGTAATTATTGAAAAGTTGAGAAATGTTTTTTAATCAATGAAATCTCTTCACACAGGGTTCGAGTGGGTTCGGACCACACAGGGTTCGGACAGCAGTCCTCAGAGCACTTTGCCTCTACCTTGGAGAGGATGATGGACAACTTATCCATGAGTATGTGGTAAGTTTTTATGTGGTAAGAGTTTTTGTTGAAGGAGTGATCATCATGGACAACATCGGATCTGAAGCCCAGGCCTGTGCAATGGTGCTTGGAGTAATTAACGCACTGAACCTGGCCTACCCCAAAGAACTGAAATACTACTACAAATTCATTCAAAACGTACTCATGTAAATGGATGGGGACAAGCTCTCTCCCAGGGTTCTTGCCCTAAAGAACAAAATCAGTGTTGCACTGTAGGAATTCTTTAACTCTTCAATTCTTCTTCAATTCTTGAACAACTTGAACAACTACTGTAATGTCATGTGTTATGATTAGGTCGTTATACAAATATGTTGGTGTTTATATTGTTCATTCCATCCAAATGATTATGGCTACGGTTATGGTTGCAAGAATCTGACCAGTGGGTTTTATCTCTTTAGTGGAGACTTTTCAAAGTTAAAGGCTAAAGTTAAAAAAATATTAAAAGTATTATGCAATTTGCATTGTACATGTTGAGAGCAAAGGTTGCATCCTGTCTTGTCTCTGATCAGGAGACCACTTGTAATGGATTAGAGTTAAACATTTTTTTTATTGTTACCTTTTATAAACAAGATATTCATGCGTCTGTTGAGAAGCAGTGTCCCCATCTCTGTGCCTAGTATCAACAGGTGTTCATCTGATTGGGTCATTTGACTTCTCTGATGTAGAATGTTAAGAATTGGTATATTAAAGGTGGTTGTCGAAACACATTTTTTGGTTCTGTGTGGTCTAGGATGCTTAACTAATTGTAGCTAAAACATTTAATTAGAATCAACTGAATTAAAAAGTAACATTTTAGACAATTGCATTGGTTTGTAAAACTGCCCCCACGCAAGGCTGTTACACCTGGTGGCAAAACCAGGTGTTGAAGTGTCTTGCTGCAGCGCTGGAAAATCATCGAGCAAGCGTGAACACTCTTCCTCCCCCACCATCCTGCTGGCAAGCAACGCCATATGTCCGAGAGGGTGAGGGGCAATCCAACCTCATGACCCTAAGACCAGACACTGGCCTCCAAGACAGAGCTCGGGACTGGAAGCTGATGGCCGACCTGGGCAAGAAACTCTGCTTTCCAGCTGAGATTACATCCACCAACTTGTGACCAGTTGGTGGATGCTCGGATTCACTGCTGAACCCTCTGGAGGTGTCATGGACCGATCAGTGAAACACTGAGGAAGGAGGGCGCCCACTTGACAACCCAAAGGATGCCATCACTCAACTGAACACCCTACAGAGCCTCATCGGAGCCACAGCTATACTTAGAGGGACAGTAACCCCTAATCCTACATAACAGATCTAAGGGCCTGGTTCAGAAATCAGGGGCTGTAAAAGCTTAAGCACAGTTCTAGAAGCCCTATACCTTGGACACTACATTAGTTTAGTGGCGATTCCTGTCTCTGTCTATGAACAGACTCCCACAGTGGACCAGATTATGTCAATCTCACCGCCATATTGTCAGTAGCAAATAGGAGTAATGCCTGTGGTCTGTGAATACGTCTATCTTGCCGCAAAATTGCCAATGGAATAAGAATAAGGCACAGTAAGATGTATCAACTGAAAACTATGTTGATTTCCACTGGAATCCTCTGCTTTAAACAACTGCTTTAAGTTTTATTTGTCCGGGGTACTAATCATGTTCCCAGGTATGAAAATTTGTATGAAAACGCACAAAATTTTGGCGCACTACTTTTCGTACTTTTCCAAGCGAATTATTCATGAGAACACGTTATTTGTTGGTGATACTGTAAAGCTCCAAGGTCTATATTAACCGCCGTGGTAAGCGGTGGCATTGGGAAATCTATTTTTTGGAGAGACTAAAAAGGGGTCAACACACACAAAGACACATGCATACACACACAAATGCCCAAAGACACACAAACAGAAGCATGCAGGCTTTAGGCTGGGGGGCATTCAGCTCTGCGTGTGCATTCAAATGATGTGTCACACTGAGTCATCTTCTCTTTCAAACAGGAACACTGAAACAATGGGGACATCAGGCGACAACAGAAAGACCCGCAGTGTGTGTGTGTGTGTGCACATGCGCATATATGCATGCTTGTGACGAAAGCAACAACAAAGCATGATGTAGCTGAACCCATTAAAACTATTTTCCAGGAACTTCAACTTCATTCCCTCAAAGTTATCTAAACATTTAGTAGCAAGTCTGCACAATATGTGCACTGATGAACAGAGATAGTGGCTGACAGAACCCCCCAAGTTCCTGGCCACTCATCCAGCAACTCCACAGCACCATTCTGCCATAGCCATGTTTCATTTTCATTGCTGCTACAAGTTAAGGCATTTTACACTTCAATACTGACAATACTATGGTAATTAATCAGGGATTTTTCATTAGGTTTTACTAAATGCTGGCCAACAGAGAGCACAGGTCTCTTCAATCATTTCATATTTTCTCCCTATCACAGCTGACATCCATGAGATGCGTTTAAAGTACAGTTTGAGATGATGTGAAAATATTAGGATGTGCTTAAGTGTGTCCCAGCCCCAAGTACCATTTGTATTCATGAATTCACTATTGTGTATTCAGCTGCCTGAAGGACCTACAAACATGCAGGTCACAATGTCCTCCGAGTGTGTGTGTGTGTGTGTGTGTGTGTGTGTGTGTGTGTGTGTGTGTGCACACGCATGGTTGAACACAGCAGGGACTAGGTACAGTAAGTGTGTGTCCTCTGTAAGTGTGAAGGCTTTTACTGTCTTCTGCTGCTCCCTATGACCTGAGCGTGTGGTGACCCTGCAGTCCCAGCTGTGGGTCACCTGAAGTATCCTCCAAACCCTCCATGACTCACCCCTGTCCCCTGTGTTGATTTGCAAACAGGCCTGCTGGGGTTTCATTCTCTCCATCTACATCTGAGCAGACAGCCCTCACCCCTGGTGACAACCTGTACTCCCCTATTCACCCATGCTACACTCTTCCCATCCAGCTACATCTGGTTCATACTTTTTTATAGCCACACATTTGGGTCTTTACTTTCTCACTCTTGACTGTTTTAAACCCAAAGTTCAACCTCAAAAGCCCTACCATTCCAATTTGCCCTGTCAATCTCACTCTCCCTTCACTCCGTTCCTGTTTCCCACTCCAAAACACACATGCGCATGTGCATGCGTGCTCACACACACGCACACACTCCCAGTCACAGACCTATTTGAAATTCATATCAATGGCTATAGAAATCTAACACTCCAATTTCTAACCCTGACACATTCACAGAGAGAAACACAAGGACTTGTGGAGGCAAGAGTACACACACGCAAGCTTGCACACACACACACACACACACACACACACACACACACACACACACACACACACACACACACACACACAAAATTGTGCCTACTGAAATAATAAGGGGGCTGGAGTGCTGACCTCAGACCAAGGGGCAATTCCTGATGGAGTCAGGTGATAGCATTTTGTAGTCCATATACTTCCTTTCCTTTTACCCAGTGGTCTGTCTGTCTTTGTACATCTGACCAGAATTGAGGAATGCTGTCATTTATACACAGCAGATAAACACCAGAGAGCGGATATACATATTAAATCTTAGTTTCCACAAAAAAGCTTGAGCCAGACCCTCTCTTCTGCTCAGATTCTCCTTCCCTCCAGAAATGTGGACTCTGGGAAGGTTACATCTTTCTGCTGTCTGCCTTTCTGTAGCAAACACTAGCACCAGTTGACCTTTCCAATTTGCCATGTCAATCATGCCCACACACACGCACAGCCAGTATGAACAGTCCAGTCTTATATACACATGCAGGTAAAAGTTGGTGTCAATCATCCTTGTATGGAACCCCAAATGTCATCAGGTTTTGACATTCTTAGTTCACCATCTGAGAGACAAGTTAGATTGTCTCTGCCTTCCTACCTTCTCTTCTCTTTCCCTCAGTGCTTTTAAAAAATTTGCTCTCTCTTCTTGCCTCTCACATTCTCATGCTTGATCACAGATGGGAGTTTGAGATTCCTGATGCACAAATCTCCTGTAAAGCACTACCTTTTATCATCTCGTCTCTCACGAGTCTAACAAACAGCATGGAAATGGGACAATGAATAACATGTGCCTTAGAAGCAAACATTGTTAAAATAAAGAAAAACTTTAATAACAAAAAACAGACGCACAAGGCTACTTCCAAAAAGAGTTAAACAATAGCCATGTAATAAGAATGGGAGTCCATATAGCGAGCGTAATGACAGCATGTACAGGAAAAAATAGTCATAATTTCCAATTCAAAAGAAAGCTGCCTCCGCTGGTTTGAGCCCGATAGGACACACAAAGCAGAAATACGAAGCCTCTGATCTTGCAGAAGAAACAGTAAAGGATGGAGAGGAAGTGAGGGATGAAAGACAAGGGGAAAGTTGAAGCCAAAAGGTGGAGCTTTAAAAGACAGCGATCTGCTGCAGCTGCATGCCCACCACCTCAGGGTGATATACCAGATGGGGGAAAGGACCACAAGAGGCATGAAAAAGGAGATGCATCATTACTAAATCAGGTGTTTCCCCCCTTTTGTCTTCTTTATCCAGAATGCTGCAGGGTAAACCCTTTCCCTCCCATTGTTGCTTCTTCTTTGTCTTCATCGCTAGATCTTGACCATTATTTCCCTGTGTCCTGTGGATGCAGTGTCTCAGAGACCCTCAGCACAAGCAAATGAGGCTCATTTACAAGAGGATACTGAATTTTAAGTGGCTCCTTTGAAAACAAGTGGTAATCCAGCTAAGAGCTCACTGTAGCCTGTGCAGCAGTGGACACACTCTATTCATTTAGCAGGGGCTGGCCAGTGAGCGAGAGGCCAGTGCCTGGAGGAATGTGACAGATCAGTGGAGGGCAACATGTCCAGGCATTTCCTCAGGCACCTCCATGAAGACTAAGACACTCATTCAAACAAACTCAGTCTCTCTAGAGAGGGGTAAATATGAGAATACCACTGACAGAATTTATTGATCCCCTTTAGGGATTTACCCTTAAAAAAGGCCCTTTATTTAATGACCACACTGTTACAGTGAGTGTAAAGCATATGAGTGTTCTCAAACCAAAGCTGAAATTGTTGTCATCATTTAAAATCCATGGTTTGGGGAAACAAAACAAATATGCAGAAGACTGTCAGAATTCCAACTAAAATCTGACTCTTTCTACAATCTGCAGTTGCAGAACCATTAGTCAGAGGAAAGTGCTGTTTGCATGACTGCTTGTTTGACACGAGTGGTTTCACAACCACAGCCACATTTTCAAATCTTGAGCACTGGGTGACAAACGAGCAAACATCACCACCTGCAAACTGATGGAGAATGGTCAGGAGGAGACTTTAGAACCGCCACTCATGTAATGACACATGTAGTGTAAATGTAACGTAAAGGCAATCTTCATTATGGGGGGATGATGAGCGGTGTAAATGCTGGTATCGTCTGACTTCTTTACTGATGTGCTGCTTGATTTGGTCCATGTTTACTCTTAAGTTTGCTTGTGAGTTTAAAAATGGTGGTCTAGCAGCAGGAGCAAACCGCAGCAGCCAAACCAAATGACTCCGCACGGCAGACCAATCGCAACGCTTATAGGCGGTCAGAAAATATAAGATGCACATAAGATACGTGGAGGGGTCGACCATAGGGACTTAAATCTATGGGGAAGACATCATGGGGATGCATAAACCATGCCTTCGATAACAGTTTTGAAAATGTCAGAAAAAAAAGGAAATTATCTGTCAAAATTCATTCCACCCTGAGATAACCCCTTCACTGCAACCGATTTTTAGCCCAAAGAATGTGTATACATTTGTCAAATAAACATTTATTAGTAGTCCATATCAAATATATAAACCAAAAATCATTTAGTATTTATTACTCGGTGCTTGCACAATTTGCACAATAGAAAAAAAGCCATACAGTTCGATGCCCAAGAGCTGATGCAGGTTCCTTGGAAGAAACGTTGTTTTGATG
Source organism: Karalla daura (assembly GCA_029224185.1). Taxonomy (NCBI): domain Eukaryota; kingdom Metazoa; phylum Chordata; class Actinopteri; order Chaetodontiformes; family Leiognathidae; genus Karalla; species Karalla daura. The sequence continues at coordinate 27,160,294 of CM055189.1, forward strand.
TGCTGAAATTAACTGACTAGTCAATTTCCTCCTGAAGATCTGTGTGTGCACTACCTCATCCGTCCTACTTAATAATGCTGCTTGTTGGCAACAAAGAAAGGCAGATTGGGCTTGCATTGATGGCTTCCACTCTGACTGCCTCAGTGGCTTTCTCTTTAAGTACACTCATTTATGTGTGAGTATATCCATATGTAAAGCAATTTCTCAAATAGGCAAAAACAGAGAGGGTCGGTGTCTGATTCATGGCTTAACTTTAATTTATGAAGTGGCTCAGTGGTGGATTGGTTGAGCCTAGCCATAATATATCCATTAAAACATAGATAGATAGATAGATAGATAGATAGATAGATAGATAGATAGAGATAGATAGATAGATAGATAGATAGATTGATTGATAGATAGATCAGTGTAATCTGGCTGCAGCTGTTCCGCCTGGCACTGGACAGCACAACCTAGTATTGGACATGTCTGTCTGTCTATGGACCACAATGTGGCCATACGCACACATACTGCTTAGTGTGTGTGTGTGTGTGTGTGTGTGTGTGCGTGCATGTGTGCGCTGCACACATTTCGTTTGTTCCATCACTCTAAACAAGCAGACAGGGAGGGAGTGGTGGGGAGGTAAGTAGGGACGAGAGGGAAGGAGGAGATGGGCGGAAACTATTTTGGGATTAAAGACCCTGTTGATCTATTTCTGTTTTGAGCATTGCCTCTCAATCTTCAACTTTTACACACTGCTTCACTTTCTTCCCTCCGATCCATCTCTATAGTCCTCAAAGCTTTCCCAATTTTGCACTTGCTCACTGCTCGCTTCTTTTTTCTCGACTCTTCTGGTACCCAATCCGTCTCTGTGCTCATTTCGTCAGCCTTGCCCCCCTTGTCTATTTTTTATCTCTACTTCCAGTAATTCTATGCAACTTGTACAGAGTTTGTCCTGAAACCCTGATAAAAACCTCCGCGTGATGTACACAGTGATAGCAAAACTGATAAAACTACCACCACGCGCTTGTGTTTGACTCCAAGTGCAAATTTGCAAATGGGTGTGAAAAGATGGCCGCACTTTAGCAAGCCTTCCACAAATTAAGGCACAGCAGGGAAAGGCACCACCCACACATTCTTTGGAGTCAACCCATAAGCGAAAGAACATAAGGAGTATCTGGCACGTGTGCTTTATGCGACTGTGTTTATTCATGTTTATGTTATTAATGTCACCCAAAAATGTGAACAATGACTCACAAGTCAGTGTTCACCTTTTTAAATCTCAACATGAGCACCTGTCTTGAGTGAACAGGTGATGAAAGACCTGTGGATATGACCACTGAACATGTCCAACTGCTGCTGAAGACCATGTCTTATGTCCATGTTCAAACTTTGATTCAAGGGTTTTGTGAACTGCTGTTTCTTGTTGTCATAAGTCACCTGGCTGTTTTTCATTGTGTATCTGTATTTTACATCAACGCTTTCATTGATTTTGTGTTGATTATCATGCATCGTCATCTGCTTCATAGTTCACTGATGCTTTAAAGTAACTAGTCGATTCAAGTCAATTAATGTTTGAGTGAGGCGCTACTGTTGTTTTGCTTTGTTGCATCTAAATGTCCTGCAGAGTTTAAAATGTCTGTGACTGAATCAATGAGCACCACAGGACCACCACAAGACACCAAACTCAAAACTTAAAACAACCATTAAAACAAGACATTTGTTTTCATGAATCAGACCTGTACATTTTAACCTAAACATATACTGTAAGTATATGATAATAATAATATAATAATAACACATAATAAGTGCTTTATTAGTAATGATTAGATGATTTTTGACATTCTATCAGATTTGTGAACGTTAAAAGTGAGGTTATGTTAAAATAATCTCAAAAGATCTTTGACAATGTCATTTGTTAATGCTCTTTTGTGGAGTATAAGGCCAGAACCTCAACCAATATTTGTAGGACATACGATTAATATAGTTTTACAAATGTCTTTGAAATACTATCAGATTATAGATTTTCATATTTCATGCTAATTCAATTATTCTAATAAAACTTGCCATGAGTTTAATATGTGGAGCTGAGGAGCCAACCTTTAATGGGCTGCTTGTTCTACCTGCCAGGCATAACTACACTGAATTTGCATAAAATGTTCCATGAATGTACAAATTTATGCCATGGCATAAGACTGCATTCATAATACTCTCTTAAACACAGCAGACACAACACAATGCCCATCCCCCGCGCCTTCCTTCTGCCATTGAAAATTTCCCATTCCTCAGCACCTCATCACCTCTCTCCCTATTTCCCCATCCTTCCCCCCTCTCCTGTTTCTTACACCTAATCTTTCCTTTGCCACCCTGCCCCATCATTCACCAGTTCCATTTTCTCCCCCAATCTCTCTTTTTCTCTTCCACGTCTGTTGCTTCAAATTAACATCTGCTGACTGGCCCGCTACTCCAATAACCTGTTACACCCGGCAGGAAGCACCGACACACAGCAACAATCAGTGTGTTCACATGAACAATAATATTTCATTTATATTCAGGATTCTCTGAAAACTGTTTATGAAAACCCTGAATATAGCCAGCATGTGCTGATACAAGCTGGCATATGAACAACGTACCCTGTTGGGTTGCTCAGTTTGGAGTCATGCAGCCTCACACATTTTCACACAGTGATAAGTATCAAAATAAAGCACCACTATTGAGCACAGTTAGAAAACTGTAAAATGAGTCCACATACACTGTGTCCAACATGAGGCCTCAGCTGGAGTGGAGCGCCACTCTAGAATATTAATCTTCAGGCCCACTCCCTGACTGACACACTCCCAGTCTGGGGTTGTAGGGTGTATAGAGAGGTGGTGATAAGGGACAGCCATGTGACTGATGGGAGCATTAAATCCATGAGAACCATGCTACTTATCTGCCGCGTTTGACAGAATTCAGCATCCCATCTGTGTGGCTGGAGTGCTCATGCATTTCATCTTCTTAAGGCAGACAGAGATGGTATCCCTTGATTTGAGTTGTGCTTCAGACAATACATCCTCAACAATAACAGTGCAGTCATCAATCCCACTTGCTCTGGTCACTCATACAGGAGTTGCAGCACTTCTCAACTGTACAGAACTCTAGGACATGGTTTCCATGTACATCACACGCTCTTAGCCTCTACATTGTCACACCAATGACTTGGTATTAACATGACCTCTCTGTACCAAAGTGCACAAATTAAAATCAAGAATCACTGGGGGTCATTTGGAAGTTGTTTGGTCATTCGGAGACTACAGTCCTCACCGCAGCAGTCTCTGTGCTGCTCCATTCCTCCTCTCTCTCTCCCCATTTCCTTTTTCTCTCCAATTCTATCATTGGAGGGTGAGGGTGAGGGTTAGGGAAAAAGGGAAAAAGCCCTAAAAAATGCTTAACAAATAAGAAATCACATACCATTAGCAGTCTCTCATGTTGTTGTTACATTATCAACACTTATTTGTCAGTTAGCCAAATCTGCAAATGAAGTTTTGGTTGTCACCTTGCAAACTAGGGTCATACAATACAATACAAAAGTCGAGAAAAGTCCTTTTGCCATTCACCACCACTCCAACTCTTCTGGGAAGACAAAGTCTGGCTTTCCCTGGTTCTATTGGGTTGAGGTCAGGATCTTGTGCTGGCCAGTCAAGGTCATCCACACCAAACTCTCTCAAACATGTTTTTATGGACCTTGCTTTGTGCACTGGTGCACAGCTATGTTGGACCAGGAAGGGACCACCCAGATGGCCAGATGGAGAAGCGTAATTCATCCCTCCAGAGAACATGTCTCCACTGCTCTAGAGTCCAGTGGTGGTGTAACTGGTGGTGGTTGCTCAGCCATGGAAACCCATTCTACGAAGCTCTGTATGCATTGCTCTTGAGGTAATCAGAAGATTTGGAGGTCTGTAGTGATTGATACAGCAGTAAGCTGGTGACCTCTGTGCATTCTGTACAGCATCCACCAACCCCGCTCCGTCACTTTACATGGCCTACCACTTTGTGAATGGCCTACCACTTTGAGAGTGAGTTGCTGACGTTCCCAAACGCTCCCACCTTTTTATAATACCACAAACAGTTGACTGTAGAAGATTTGGGAGTAGGGAGATTTCATGACTAGACTTTTTGCACAGGTGGCATCCTATCAAAGTACCGGCTGGAATGCACTGAGCTCCTAACCCATTCTTTCACAAATGTTTGTATGAACCTGATTTTTTGGATGGGTGAGTGAATTTCACAATATAGTGTATGTGAGTATGTAAGTTTCAAAGTAGACTTTAAGCAGTGTCCTGGATGACCTTATTTGTGATCAACAGAGTTTTGCAATTTCAGAGGAGAATCAACTTCTCACAAACAGAACAGCTGTATACCAAAAATAACATTTCTATCGTTAGTTTTCAGAATATTTGGATGGTGGAAAGAGGCTTAATTTAGAAGGAATACAGAAGCCATTTCAACATCTATACAATTCTGACTCAAGCACCGCTAACACACAGTATGGAGGTATGACTCGTATATCACCGTGGACTGAAAATAGCTGGTACCGTGCCGTAAACAATGCTGGCAGGAAGCCGTGTAGCATAAAAGCTCTCAGCGTTTCTTGCTGTGGTGTTTCCTGTCCTCTTTACCTCCACAGCCTCGGCTTGTTCTTTGATGTTCATCGACACATCTAAAGTGGTATGACTTTGTGTCCATTTGCTCTCCCACCGGGCAGTTCATTGGACACCTCTACCTGCCTTTTATTTGCCTCTGTTATGCCCTGTGTCTGTTTTATTTGTGAATGAAGAAGGACTCATGACTAGTTTAAGTAGGTGTATGTCTGGAAAATACTCAGTTAGAGCTATGTGCATGGACATCCATCTTAATCCATTTCATCATGCAGTAAAACATGCTTGCAAATTAAGCCACAACTCGGGAAGAAGTAGAGCACAAACACACACACACACACACACACACAGTTGGCTTGTCATACTGACACAGTCTATGAGTCAGTTTCCTGTCTATCCTTCCATCACTCCTGTCTGTACACTGGGGTTTTCATTATAGAAGCACAGAGAGCCTCATTACACTGAGAAAAAGAGAAGGGACTGCGAGACAGACAAAAATAAAAGAGACAGAGGAAACGGACAGAGAAGGGAGACAGGGATCAACAGAGACAAGCCTGATCCCTCTGCAGTTGAAATATTGAATATGATAATTCCAGACACAACCAGTTGTAGCAGGAATTAATCAAAGCACTGATTCATTATCCAAGCCGCTTTATCAAACCACTGAGTATTACTGCCTATTTGTATGATCATGTGTGTGTGTGTGTGTGTGTGTGTGTGTGTGTGTGTGTGTGTGTGTGTGGATTTCTGTGTGTCTATTACACATCAGTAGACTTCAAACGGCCATAGTTCCCATCCAAAAGAGATGAGTGCAGTGATAATGTGTCCTTAGACAGGGTTTGAGCTTTTAGATTAACCTTATAGGGGCACGGCACTGTTTCAGAAAAACAGTGGCCAGCACCAGCACAGCCGTGCTCATTCTTCAAGGTGTCCATGTAATTAACAGGATCAGCGCTGTGACGAGACCTTCCGGATGATTAACAACAGAACTGGCCGTTGGCTAGTATTCTCTAGGATACAGGGTTCTCACATGACCTCCACTTTAAAAGGGTGGACATGGAGGGTTCTTTGGTCACAGTGTGTAAATGATTGTGTAGCCATTTAACATGCTAGTTCACAATTTATTGGCATGGGAATGCCAATAGCAGTTGTTGCCTACAAACCTGCTAAAACAAGGAGAAGAATACAGTATATAGTATAATATAAGTATATCTGTCTAGAGCCATTGGGCTTGCTGTTGATGATTGAGGGACATTAAGGTTTATTGAGGTTTATTTATTCTATTTTTAGCTATGAGTAACAAAAAGCCCATTTACTAACAACAGCACACACTTCATATTATTATTATTATCATAACAATGATAATAGTAATTATTATTATTATCATTATTACTACACATTTTAATAGAAGAGCAATCACAGACGGTAAAACAATTGAAGGCCTCAGAAATGTGGTGTTGTTGTAAAAACGATAGAATATGCTCCAGCATTGGAAATGTTTTTGTTTTTTTTGTCTCCCAACAGATCCAAACAAATCAAAATAAGGTGTATTAAATATCAAATATTAAAACAGTGATGAAAGGACAAGCTTAGGACAACAATTTACAGGAATAATGGGTCACATACATTAAAAATAATGGTTTGCCACTCTGCTTTGTGAGATTGCTTAATTTCCTAATTCAGTTTTCAGCTTTTAGCTCAGTGCTCTGGGGAGTAAACACACAGATGTTCCCGCTACGCTCCCTTCAGTGTGAGACACACTCAGCTTCAAGGTTAAATCCATCACCAACAGGTGTACCTTTTCTTACAGAGCCTGGCCATAGATCCTAATGAATTAAAAGTCTTCATTTGAGAGGAGACGTATGATTCGGTGTCACTGTTCAGTGCCTATATGTGCTTGTGTCAGGGGGTGGTGAGTAGTTACACAGCATCTAATTTGGCATTTGTTTTGTTTTTAGGGAACATCGAACAAAAAAAAAAAAAATCACAACTCCACATGTCAGTGGCTATCCTCTGGTTGGTTTGACTACAACCTCCTGAGACATATTCTCAGGATGAAGCCTAGGAGCTCCACATTGTCTATTCATGAGGAGCGCATATAGGCATTGGGACATGGATCATTATGTTGCCATGTTGATTAGAGGGGTTTCTATGGTGCTCCTTGAAGCCCACCAAGGCATGGTGCAGCAAAAACGCAAAACGCTGTGAACCCACGATTAGAGCCACGCTCTACTTGTGGGTCCAATCCAGTCATCTAATTCGATGACTGGAGAGCGGACATTTGTGCAGTGGATTCTCTGATCTCTGATTGCATGTGAGGCTGGCAGGTGACTCACACACATACATGCAGAAATGGGAGGACACACTCATCAACCCTATAGATTGTAGCCTGCAAAAATACAATCCCACCTCCGAGGACACTAAAACACCTCCAATTAGCCGCGCCACAGAACCAGTGGGATGGGACCTGGAGCAAAGAAACACACGCATGCACGCACACACACAAACACTGGCACACACTGGTGTATAGACACATGCAGGCCGGTGCACATGCTGGGCTCTTATTTAAGAGTCAGTGATGTGGAAAGGAAACATCTGGAGGGGAGGGAAGACAATTAGGAAGAGAAACACATGACACAGAGACACATGGGCATCCATAAACATACATGTACACACAGGTGTACAAAAGTGAGGATATAAGCACATAGACACGCTTTGGAAAGAAACGGGGACATGTGCACTGTCTGTTCCCCATGTTTCAAGCAAGAATATCAATGTTGCTGTCTTTTCGGATTGACCTTTCCCAGTCAATACTGTGTGTATATGTGATACTGTGTGTGTGTGTGTGTGTGTGGGTTATTCAGAGGTCATCAGATTCACATAGTATGCAGGTCCACTCCTCAGCTCCTGACAAAGGCCTCTCTGTCTCCTCTCAGGGCTATGGGGCGATGAACCCAGCCTGACGAAGGCAGGCCAGGAAAGAGGGCCAAACCAGACTAATGGCACGATGTTAAATGGCAGACACAGGAGACACCTTCAAGAAGTGTAATCAAACTCAGACACTCTGCCCCAATCACCAAGCACAAGTAATCAAACGCAGACTGGCACAGCCTCCGTGACATACAAGCACTCGGATTTAGGCTATGGAAGGATCTAAGACTGTTTTACAATGCACGTACGCAGTTGCAGCCAGCCCCTTAGTTCTCTTTGTGACAGTTTCTTCAGTGCTGCTCGAGTCACTGCCATGTTATTGTTCTTATCTATAGCCATGCTCTATTCGGCTACCTCACTGTAAACAATACTCGTGAAAGTACTTCTTGATTGTCTCTGCTCTTTATTCGGCAGAATCAAATTTATAACTCGATTCATTACTGCGCACAGCTATGGTATGTGGCTTCAGTGATGAGCTGAACATTTTGAAGCTATTTCTTCCAGCTTTCCAGGCTTCAAGCGAACTCATTTTTGCCATAGCCAGGAGTGTGCATTGACTTCTGCCAATAATTAAAGGTACAATAAGTACAGAATTGTATTAATCAAAACTGCAGCAGTCGAGAAAAGTGCATTTTTTCGGATGTCTGTAAAACGAATTGTAAGAAGTGCTCTGTAGCTCCAACCGAGATGGACTTTGTGAATTCTGATGCAAAACCTGTGTTCTGTCACCAAGGTCACCTCCACTTGAGCACAGAGGATCAACATTTTAAGCAGAAAGCCTGAGTTAAAAACAGTAATTGTGGAATTTGACAAATGAGAGCATTTACAAGGCAGCAACAGTTCAACCTCAAAGATGCCATCAATAGCATTAAGGGACAAATAGTCAGGCCCCAGCATTAATCATCAATCTTTTTTCTTAATCTGTCACGTCACCAAGCTCAATAAATGGAAAATGCAAAACAGCTGCAGAGCTTTTTGTTGGAAGAAACTCTGGCTAAGCGGTACCCCGCATGGAGTAGTCTAGGATGTTTTTGCAGTTCTGCAATCATTAATAAGCGTGACATTACAGTCTATAGAGCAGATGAAGGCAGCTGATCAACTATTGAGCCTAAAGCTGAGAAAGCATTTAAAGTGCTACACACGCACGCATGCACACACGCACACATGCACACACACACAAACATATATATACATTGGAGAGCTCTTGAGCTGTCTTGTCCTTTTTTTGTGACCAAGAGCAGGCCTTTAATGACTATTGATATCCACATCTATTTAAAGTTTCTGGATACATCATCTTTACATTTGCATATTTGCATGAGAGTGAGTGACAGTCTGCGTGTGCGTGTGTGTGTGTGTGTGTGTGTGTGAGAGAGAGAGAGAGAGAGAGAGAGAGAGAAAGAGAGAGAGAGAGAGATTGAGTGTGTGGGAGAATTTTTGTGTTTGTGTGTGTGTGTGTGTGTGTGTGTGTGTGTGTGTGTGTGTGTGTGTGTGTGTGTGTGTGTGTGTTCCCCTCTGGTGAGTGCTCTCTTGGGGATATTTTGCTGCTCTAATGGTCTGATGTACAAATCTACAAAGACCTCAATGGCTGTGAAGTGAGGAAAGACACACAAACATGCACACTGTTTTCTGAGCAACAGGGAGCCTGACTGCTGTTTGACTGACAGCTGGAGGTGTGTGTGTGTATTTAAAAGACACGGAGAGGGTGAGGTGATAGCAGGTATGCATGGAGCTTAATTAACTTGAGTAGGAATCCTCATCTCCTGTCATTAATAGAAATACCCCGAGGCCATTAGAACTCTTTCTCTCCAAACCAAACACACACACATTGAATCAAACGCATGTATACTGTAACTAATTGACCAGACCTGCACCTTGAATGTGACCCCTTCCCCCTGGAGTGGCTGTGCTGCGGTGATTTGCCACTTAGTCTTGGTATTTCAGCACCTTGTAGGGAACATGTTTCTCCTTTGACTATTTAAAGTTCCGTCAATTTGTCGTGTTCATTTTGCAGTGATTACTGACTGAATGTCTTCTGTAACACCATATTTTGCTGCTGGTGATAAAAAGCCACGCTTGTTCTGAAGGCAAGCTATATTTCTTTGCCGTGTGACCTCTCACCAAGCCATTGAGCTGCTATCAGTTGTGGCTGTTCCAAAAGGAGTGCAGATGACACTTAGTGCTTTTTATTCCCAGCAGTATAAACCACACTTAAAAGAACAGCAGCCATGGATATGCAGATAAAGCGTGCAGAGGCCTGCACAATGAAGCAGGTTCTGCATATCTTCCAGTTACCCAGCTGCACTTGGTTATCAACTCTGTAAGTCTCCCCTGGTGGTTCATACTTCCGCTGTTTGCAGCATTTGACCAATCACGTGATATTGGCTGTTTTGCTATGTTTGTATTTATATCTTCATCATTTCACATGGCAGAATATCTTCATCATTTCACATGGCAGAAAAGTGGTTCAGATACTTCCGTGAACAGGAGCTTATCCTTTGTCAATCAAATTTCCCAGACATGACTGGCTGAGACCTCACTCTACCCCGGTAGTCAGGGGTTGGGAATCTCAATCTGAAGCATGACCTGTCCCAGACCAGGTTAGCCATTCATCAAAGGTTGTCAAGTGAAACACTGTGGTAAAGCCTGGAGTCACCTCTGAGCCTGAATTCCGCGTGGTAGTGCAAGCCCCGCCTCACACAGCTGGTTAAGTGCCACATTTCCAGCAAACCGTGTTGTTGGACAGCTAGATAATTTGGACTATCAGTTGTGTTCCAGCATGAAGCAAGTCTGTCATCACTGTCATGCAGGTGTCTTTTTCATAATTAACAGGTTAATGCTCACATTGTCAGTCTTCACCCACAACTCCATTCATTAGAGTCCATTTTTCTACCGATCCTCTACTCCTCCTCCCTGTTCCTCTCTGTCGACAACTACTCTCAATCAAAGTGAGAGGAGGGAGAATGGAAAATGGGTATCTAATTTAGTCTAGTGAGTTACCCAAAAGAAAGACAACAACTTTAAAAACGGAAAGTTTGACTGACAGCTATAAACTATTGTCTTCAGGTGTTGTACAAGCTGCTTAATGGAGTGTAAAAGTGCCACGGAGACAGGAGATGGAGAGACAGAGATGGGCAAGCAATTATAAAAAAAAACAGTAGATGAGCAAACATACTTGTGTCAACACTAATCCAATTTGCAAACAACTGGTTAATTTTCCTTTAAAATCAAGCAAACTGTTGATTTCCATCTGATGCAAGATCCAGTGGGCTAATAAGTGTGTGCACTGTGCACAGGTACAATGAGTAGCTGGACACTGGAGAAGGCCTTAACAAGTAACGTGAGCCTAACACCTTCTCCATTTCTTTTCTTCTAACCTTTTAACCTGTCTTGTCCAGCAGTTTGGACACATAGCATGGGACTAAATGCTAAGCTCTCAAACTTGTGGGTTTTCCTGGTTAAATAAAATACAAAACAACAGTGATGTGTGATAATAATCTGACCCACAAGCTCTACACGCCGCAGCCCCAATCATTTATATATTTGGTTGGTCTGACATAGTATATAGGTTTGGTCTGACGTTTTTGCTTGTCCCCCAGTCTTTATTGACCTCCCACTTCCTCTCAGCTAAAAATAACGAATGAGCGAAATCAAACCTGCTGCTTTATGGCGGTGGATATTTGCTCAAGACGTGTTTATTGTAGAAAGTACACACTGATAAACAGGGACAAGCACATGTGCACACAGATGTTTATAGCCCAGAACTGATCAGTGAAGCCTAACTATACCCTTACGATTCCTAAAACACACCCAAGGGAACACTCCACCCTGACAGCTGTAACAAGGTGCTGCGCTTCTATTTATGTGATGGTGCGGGTGTGTGTGTGTGTGTGCGCGTGCATCATGACAATGGATGCCAAAGGATACAACCCTGTAAAGAGAATCTAATTAAAACTCTATACAGCCACAAGGGACAGAGCGCTCCCTCTCTCTCTCTCTCTCATTTAACCGCAGTGAACACTTCAGTTGAAGGGCTGTTAGACAGTATAGTTCATCCTGTGGCCTCCGAGGAGGAGCACTATAGAGGAGAGCACACAGCGATAGTGTGATTAAGCGTGTGACTTCAGGAAACAGGGAAAACGAGAGATGCAGAAATTAATCAAACACTGCAGCTCTCGTGAGTGACGCTTGTTTGATTGAGGAAACAGCCGCATTTCACTGACTGACACTGACTTATCGGGAGCAGCCGAAACACGCTCGCTGTGGCCACGCACAAGTAACCCAACAGCTATTTTTTAATTAAAATGGATCTTGCATGACTTAACTGTCGTGTTAAATGGCTACATATCAATGAAACATTACTATTAATATGACCAGAGCCTGTTAAAAAACAAAAACTAATCAGCATTATCTTGTTCCGAAGCTGGGACCCTGGCTTCTGGCTGTAGTAACTTCACCTCAGACCCTGTGAAAAACAATGTGGTAAAATGTCACGTCTTTACCCATTGGTTTTTGTACTGACGTACCGGACTTGACATAAGACCAGAATACATTTTGGTTTCTGGTCCCACTGTTGGTATCGTTTGCAAAGAGGGAAAATTAGTGCAAAAAAAATTGCCTACATCTGTTTATCTGATGCGTCAGATACACATTCAGTCAACAACTCATATCCTCTGGTGTTGATCGCATTTTCAGGTTTTATCCATGGTTTGTCAACAGTAATTAGACTGCCACTCTAACTGCCTTCTGCCTGCTCAGCTGAACAAATGCGGCACAGATTTCAGTTGAGTCTTTTTTTGTTGTATTTTTAGTAAACTGGATTGAACAGACACAAAAGCCTGAAAATGTGACAGAAAATCAAATAATGAGAAAGTAACTATTTCTCATATTGTCTGGAAAGCTTATAATCCACAATCAGTCACTTTTGATTATGGAATACAGTCTGCATCCTTGTGCGGCGTCGGCGCACTGCTGAGTGCAGACTGAGGCCATGTCACCGAGGCTCCTTGAATGAGACATGCTTTTACCTGAGATGCTTACGTAGACGGCCGGGCTCGTCACATTCTCTCCCGTCATCTCATTCACCGACTCCACGTGGTAACGTCCTGCATCTGCGGCACCGGTTGCCAAGACGACCAGCTGATTGTCCAAAGTGACTGCTCTGTGGGGCACAATCGAGACATACAGACAGACAACAAAGGATTAGAAAGCAGAGTGACAGCAAATGAAAGAAGAACATGCCTCCTTCTAATGCTGCTCTGGCTCAGACAGGCCCACTGCTCCAACTAAGACTCTGACAAGAGGAGTGGGTTTGGTACATGGATCATTTAGAATTTGGGGAGCGAGGATGGGGGGTGTGGGGCTTTACAATAATTTGAGAGGGAAGGGGATTCCGAGAGCTTAAATAAATCTCTCCTTCTGTCTCAGATTGATATGTAGCTCATTTTGTGTCTTTTTTGCATTCGGCCATTCTTCGTGTTTGCGTATTGTCTTCTGCTCTCCCTTCTTCACATTGATCCATCCTCATTTCCCCTCATAGCAGCAGCAGTCGATACAGCACAAACATACAGAATACACAACCGCACACAATCATAAGCAGGCAGGATCTAACGCTCTTCTCACACGAGCGCACAGAGATAAGAAACAATCACTTACAAGCCGACGTCGTGTCGGTGCTTTTCAGGGGAGCGTAAAAGGAACAGCCGATTTTAGGGGGACACAGTGTGGGGGGAGGGGGGGTTAAAAGATGTATTCTCAGACTTTCATTTGTTTGAACTTGTGTGCCTGGGAACAGATGCCAACAGGCAGCAAGCCCAGGGTAATGTTTTCACTGTGGCTTGTCAGTCGGTGGAAATCTCCCAGTATACTCACCTGAAAGGTGCCACTGAAATAATACCAATGTGACCGGAAGGGGAATAAGGCACATTAAAACAGAATGGCGGCGCTAGTCTCATCTGTTCTCTGTGTCCCAATAACACAGCTTTGTACATATTAAGTGAAGACCGGCACTTAGGCATGCACTACTGTATTGTACATCTAAGCTGCTGGACAGTGGAGGTTCAAAAGAAATGAATAAATCTAAAAAAAAAGAAGGAGAAAAAGATTGTATTGAAATACTTTGTTACCTTACTTAAGTAGAAAATGTTGTTATCTATACTTAAGAGTGGTTATTTTTCAACCTACTTTTTCTTTCTACTCTTTCTACTCTTTTTTTAGCACAGTTATCTGTACTTTCTACTCTACTCTACTTTATAAAACAGCCTTGTTACTCCCATTTCATTTCGCCCTGCTTTTATTAAACATTATTTTGCACTTATTTTGTTTTTATTAAACATTATTTTACATTTATCATTATGCCTTGTCACTTGCGAGCTTTAATTCTGAATAAAATTAATTTAATTCTGAATAAATATTAATTCCACTTTAAAAAGACCATGTAAACACATAATTCCAAATGAAAATATCATGACACCTTCATTTCATTTGTAATCAATAAAGTATCTTTATCTATCGGAATGTAATTTAATTCTGAGTTAAGAGGGTGCTTTATTCCACTTTTAAAACTGAATCATCTACATGTAAAACTTTATTCCTCTTAAAGTTTATTCCGGTTGCTCAGCGCATGCTCGTAAGATAGATAGATGGATAGATAGATAGATAGATAGATAGATAGATAGATAGATAGATAGATAGATAGATAGATAGATAGATAGATAGATAGATAGATAGATAGATAGATAGATAGATAGATAGATAGATAGATAGATAGATAGATAGATAGATAGATAGATGTCAAATAGCAGACATATAAAACATATAAACATATAAAATATATGGCATAAATATACATATATGGTATATAGCAGTAATGAAATATTAAGTAATAAAATAAGCAATGTAAAAAGAAGTAATGAGTAATTAGAATTGCACTAAGCGATTAAAAGATAAATCGAATAGGCAGGAATTTAAGGTGTCAAATTAGAAGACATAAAACCCATTGCATATACAATAAGTCACAAATCAGTGATTCTTCAGATAAGGGAGAAAACATGTCCAAGGGATAAAACTCATTTTTGTGGTTAAAAATGTATATAAAATACTGTATGTCACATGTAGGGGTGGGCAATTTGGCAAATACGTTGCCCGACAGATAGGTCTACGGTGCAACATGTCGGAATCAGATGCGCCTTATAATCCAATGCACTGTATGTGTGGACAATGACAGCAATTCACGTGTGAATTGCTACTGCGCCCTATAATCCGGTGTGCCTCATAGCCCGAAAAAATACGGTACGTAAGAAAAAAAAAAGTGAAGCCAACAACACTGAAAAAAACGTATGCCCCCATGCTTCTTTTTTGTTTGTGCTGGTATAGCTGGTATAGCTGTTTAAGTTCAATTTAAACATAAGTTTTTTATCTCTTCACCTGCTGCGCTCCATCTGATTTCTGCTTTGCTTTAAGCATTTTGTTGCTGTTTCCTTGTTGCTGTTTACTTGCTCCTGTCCACATGGCCTTCCAGTCAACAGACCCTTTTATGGGCATTGATGGGGTTCTTTATTAGACTCAACTGGCACACCCTCTCAACTTAAGAAGAAATGGCATTTATCAAGTAAGAACACAGCTGCGAACAATTCTGAGGCTTGAAAACGTGTTGATGAATCTGACGTAGGGTTTTCTTAAGGAACTTCCTAAGAACAACTTAAGAAAGAATCTCAGAAGATTCTTAAGAAGATAACTACTGGTCGATAGAACGGTCGCCCAAGAGTGTAAGAACAGACAGACCAACCTGAGCACAAGAAAGCTTATGACTCAATGCCCCACACATGGATACTGGAATGTCTGGAACTGTACAAGATCAACAGGAACCTAAGGGCCTTCATCCAGAACTCGATGGCAATGCGGAGGACGACCCTGGAAGCTGACTCAAAGCCAACTGCCAAAGTCAACATCAAACGTGGCATATACCAAGGAGATGCCTATCACTGCTGCTGTTCTGCATAGGCCTGAATCCCCTCAGTCAGATCATCACTAAGAATGGTTACGGATACCAATTCCGAAGTGGAGCAATGATCAGCCACCTGCTCTACATGGATGACATCAAGCTGTATGCCAGAAACGAACGAGAAATCGACTCACTAATCCACACCACCAGGATCTACAGCAATGACATAGGGATGTCATTCGGATTGGACAAACGTGGCCGGATGATCTCAAAGACGGCAAGGTGACAAGGACCGAGGGGATCGACCTTCCAGAGGGATGAATACTTGATATCCAGGACAGCTAGAAGTACCTTGGTATCCCACAGGCCAATGGAAATCATGAGGAGGCTGCAAGGAAGTCAGCCACACGCAAATACCTCCAGAGAGTAAGGCAAGTCCTGAAGAGTCAAATGAATGTAAAGAACAAGGTCCAAGCAATCAACATACAAACACTACCAGTCATCAGATATCCTGCCAGAATCATAAGCTGGCCAAAGGAGGAGAAGAAGCCACGGACATCAAGACAAGGAGGCTCCTCACCATGTGCAGAAGGTTCCACCCCAAGTCCAGCACATTAAGAAAATGGCCTCAACCAATGAACTGCAAAGTGAATGCCTAAGGCAGCAGAAATCCGATGATAGTGCAGAAGAGGAGGAGCAGACAGGTGCCAACATTAGAAAGAAGGAACATGAAAAGGTTGAAAAGTACCAAGGATTGGTACAGGAGCGCTCGGGGCAGTGACCCCCATTGGATGAGTGGCTTGGAGCCAGATCCCAGGAACAACATCTGAGGTCTCAGTCAAGAAGAGCATAGTCCTAGGAACAGCTAAGATACTGCAAAGAACCCTCAAGCTCCCAGGCCTTTGGTAGAGGACCCGAGCTTGTCAATATATTCGGGAGTCCAGTCAATATATTCAGGGTTCATTCCATAGATTTAAAGTTGATTCCATATAGTCAGGGTTCATTCAATATTTTCAAAGTTTCCTTCCAAATATTCAAAGTTCTTTCATATATTCAAGGTTTCATTCCATAAATTCAAAGTTTTATTTCATATATTCAGGGATTAATATCCTGAACAGCATGTCATAATATATAGTGCATTATAGGCTACGCTTTGGTCCTTGATGGCATTTTTTCCTTTCATTACTCTTACTTTTATTCTTTGTGTAGTTTAGAAACCAGTACACTTTTTACTTTTACTTGAGTAAAAAGTCAGTACGTATTTCTAAACCCTAGTATCTATACTTCTACTTGAGTAATAAATGTGGATACCTTTGACACCACTGACTTAAATTCACACATGAAAGACAGACATCTGCACATCTCTCTTTCTCTATGGCTCTATGTTTCTCTTTCTCTGTGGCAACCATGAACTTTACTCCAAAAAAACAGATCGGCACAGTGCCAGTTGTACTTTTCACCCTATTTCAGTTCAGCACGCAGAGTAAGACATGTGGCACATGTGGTGTCACATGCAACAAAACCCCAAAACAATGCAGCCTGATGAAGCCAAACCAAATAGTAAAACCAACAGAACATACAGTACTACACTAGCTAGTTAGTTATGATCTGGCAGCATCTACATCTGCTCACAGATGACAGGTGTGAACATAAAAACATCAAAGCCCATTAATGTTTATCCAGGGACCATGGGGTGTAACACACATTCAGGCAGGAAGTGCTGACTGAACTACAAACCGAGTGAGGAGAAGAAGGAGGAGAAGGAGAGAGATCGTAGGGATGCCTGACACACACTCCTGCAAACAAACTCTCACATTCAGACAAGATTCCTCAGGTCTAATTTTATTCACTGTGATTTCCCAGGAGAACAACCACAAGAACCTCAGCTCCAACACCAAAGACCTATTTGTGTGTGCGTGTGTGTGTGTGTGTGTGTGTGTGTGTGTACAACCACATCTCACCATGATGTAAAGGCCAAAGCTTTCTCATGTTCTCTCCCACTTATTCACACAATAGATTCTTCTGCATCCCCACCAAGTTCTCTAATGCAAGTCATGGGCGGTTAAGCTCATTAACTGCACTGTCCAGCCTTTTTAGCACATCTGATTTACCTAGCACATGCTGATTGCTGGAAAGTGAAGGCATGCTTCTACTTGCCTGTAATGTCTGAGTGAGGACCGAGCCCGGGAGGTTCGGGGTTATTAACATTCTAAATCGAACGGGCTCAGTGGGCGGGTGTGAGAATGCAGTCAGGCCAATTAAGATAGTAGACTAACATCTGAACATTTCTTGAGTTAAAAGTATTTGTTTGTGTAGTTTTGCCCATCATTTCCATATCCAATTTACATGCACTATTTACATGTGAAATGACTTGTGATGACAGAGGCTGGTGGCTGCGCTGATTTGCTTCACACTTCCATTTGTCTCGAATTGGGAGGTCCCGAGCTCCATTTCACTGAGAAGCTCACATGGAAATCCCATATTGAGAGGATAACACAGAGGGTAATAATAATAATATGAGATCTGCCAATAAGAAGTCAGGAAACAGAGGCCACAATTCATGTGAATAATAATGAACGAATAAATATATAAATAAAGTTCTATTTGTTCTTAGTAGCTGCAGGGTGGTCATACAATCTCCTCCTAAGAGTTACAATGGAGTCAGACACACATACACACACCCGACGTGTGAATCGGCGAGCACACGGGCCGCTGTATCACTCCCACTGACTGACAATGTAGCAGAGATTGAATGTACCATGCATTCAACATGCCACTTTCTGCTTTCCTTCAGTTCTACAATTAATTAAACTGGACAAAATTGTTCCGGCTTTTAATTAAAGGCAAACTCAATTGCAAAAGTGTGCATGACTTTGCATGCTTATGTGTGCGCATATGTGTGAGTGCTGGTGTGTATCTCTGCATATGACAGTTTATCCCCAGGCATGAGAGAGAAATTAAAATACAGTAATCAACTTCACCCCATTCTCTTCTCCTGCATTCCTCCCTGTATCCCTCACCACTCTCGAATAATGAAAAGCAGCCTCTCAGACCTCACTCTCATATCCCGTTTTCCATTCTCACTCAGATTACAATCTGCATATTTCTTCCTTGGTTTCATCCAATTTTCTTTGCATTTTGCTTTCTCAAGCTGTCTTTCTATCACACTACTCGTTCCCCTCAATCCACAACTGTGCTCACCGAAAACCCCTCTCCTCCCCCCTGACTCTTTTGAACCCGCCAGATTGGACTTTCATTAAGTATCTGGCCCCAAAACCCATTTCATAAACACTCACAGGCGTCCGCACTGCAAGACTGACCGCTAAACACACACACACAAACACACACACACACACACACACACGCGCACATGTGCCAAGAGCTAATTAACACACACGTCACAGGCCAGGGGATGAGTGCGTGAGTCAGTGGACGGATGAGTGTCTTTTTGTATAAGCACGTCTTAGAATGTGAGAGCGCATGTAATGTGTGTATGTGTGTGTGAGTGCTACGCCAGCAGAACCCATCTCGGCCCTGTCTGCCCTCCCTCTCTATCTGTGATAGGCAGCGTGCCATCTCCTCGGAGCAGAGTTGGTGTGCCACAGAGGCCCATTGTGGAGGAGCGTGGCGGCAGGGCAGAAGGACGGATCCTCCACTGTAAAGCCCGTCCAGACAGCAGGGTTTGTTGGCAGCTTCATCCCCAGAGCTCGTGGCTGCCAGCCACCCACACAGTACACAGCATATGTACACACACACGCACCTTCTCACACAGTTGGGAGCACTGAGTGCTCCAGGCGGCCGTTGAAATCGGATGTTTGCTTTGGTGTTTGAGGCGGCGGACACATGAATATGTTCTGTGTTTGACTAATTGGCAGTCAGCGTAGACCGCTTCATACCTGCTGAATGCTTTAATATGCGGCCCTCTGTAAATTGTGCCTGAAATGTTGTTATTACAAGCCTTATACGGAGCCAGGCCATTCAGATTTTTAAGCATTCCTACACTCAAAATTGCCTGTCAGCTTGAGTTGTGGGGTGGTGTCCTCTATCCCAAAATAATTGGTAACTATAAAACTCAGCTGCAGAGAGAGCATTGTTTTTGAATGCACGGAGGTGGGGTGGGACGCTTATGTGCCAAACTCATCAATACAGTATGTGCTATGATAGCTTCATTTATTTTGGCTTGTATTTTGTGTTTATCTGCACTACGGCAAACACATTCTGACATCAACAATACACGGGGAATCTACTGTGTAAGTATACCATCGGAACAAGTCATCCCTAAAATGTATTATTTTCTGAATTCTTTTTTAAGTGGTATTGATTTACAAACCACTAATGTTGGGGAAATGCATTCAGGGGTTGTTTTTCAACCTTTCAAGTCACAAACAAACAATGCAAACTTTTTCGTGCAACTTCATTGGCCACAATGAGGACAGATATACGAGTCATCAATCAAAGACGTGTGATGGAAGTTCTGTGGTAGCAGAACTGGGTTGCTTCAGTTGGTCTGAATGCACAGTGACTCAGCGCAAGTACAAAGCAGGTAAAGACGCATTTTCCAAATGATTCCAAAGGACACACTGAGTCCATGATGTTCATGTCCGCATGGCGATGACTTACAGCTTGGGGTGGAGGATTCAGATGACACAACAGACGGACTGATAACAGAGCTCTTCATGGTAATGAGAGAGGAGAGGACCATGAGGAGGATGCAGCTGGTCACTTCCAGCGCAGCTTCATGTCGCTGGAGAAAAGTGACTGATCCGTTTCTGTAAATGGGCCTGAGTTAGGACTAAGAGCTGGAGTCCTGCCACTACTGTAGCTCTTGACAGTCCATCACCAGCAGTGTGACTACTTTGGTACGCTTCATATTAAGCTATTGTTGAGGCCGCCTGCAGCTGAACATTTCCGCGTGTTTACTGGACACTTTTAATCCCCAAACTCAGCCAAAATGCTGGAAAACCATCCTCAAAAAGAAACTTCAAATATCAACGGCACCAAATGTGAACAAGCCACCTCTCGAGCTAAATTAAGATTCAAATCTGGATTACTGTATCACTGCCAGGATGCCGCTAGAGCAGTAAAGTCTCATCTACGTGGGGCTGCTCTTCCTCGCAGAGGCACTGTGCTCCAGGTCAGTAAGGCTACCAACAGACAGCTTCAACATTAACAGTCCTGGTAATGATTCACTCTATTTTCTCTATTCATTTAATCTGATTTCGCATTTCTCCATGACAACTTATATGCATTTTTTAGTGCTGTCAAGAAGTCCTTTCCATTATTACTGAAACTGCCCTGCAGTTGCACAACAATCTAAAATTAAGACATAATTGTAGTGCATGTTTGATTACACGCCAAACTACAGCTATTGCCTTATCTTAGTGGTGCTGCTCTGCAGGGGGCTAGAGCGGTCACAAGTGGGCCGCTACTGGCCTTCCAACGAGACCCATTAAGTAAGGTTAACCACTTGGTCCAAAAAGACATGACATTTCTGTGATCTTTTTATCTCTTAATCAACGAAAGAGTAACGAGAGAAATAAAACACCAACAGGAAACGTCTGCGTCTCTGTAAAAAGCCAGTCGGAGCTAAACCGAATGAGAAGAAATGATGGAGCCAGCTGTTGATGCGTAAAAATGTACATCGACTATTTAGCAGGTCTGGATTGAGTCAATCTCAGCGTAAATCAAGGCCAGAACATTTTGGACCTCATTAAAATGATAACAAGGAAACATTAATGTTACCAAAGGCGCCTGCCAGGGATATCCAGAGCCAAACCAACACAGGTACTCATCTCTACTACATGCCAGCACTCAAAAACTACAAGGACAATATCGTTACATTCACAGATCATTATTTAACAACTCTGGTAAATAATTGATTAAGCAAGTGACACAACTGAACTACTTCGACAGTCATTAGTGTGGGCAAGTGTGTGTGTGTGAGAGTGTGAGTGTGCGTGTGCATGTGTGTGTGCTTTTCTCTCCTTCTCTACTACCTGCATGTGTGACTCAATGGCCGACGAAGACAAGAGAGACGAGAAAGAGAAAACAGCAGAGGTTACAACAGTAATTCTTGATTGGCTCAGAAAAAAAGTTTCCCTACCTTCTGCCCTGCACGCTCTGCAGCTGTGCGGCTGCTCATTAACACAGTGCCTAAATCACAGGCTGGCTGACTCAATCACCTTTACAGTTGCCTCAAACAGTCAACGGCACACAGAAAAAGGGAGACTTTTCTGTGGCGGCTCAGGAGCTTGGCCAGTCGCCACGGTCAATAAGCACTCCATAGAATGCCCACACTGACACAGTTCATGGCTGCACACACAGTCAAGTATCCTTGTGGGCCTGCGGTCCAACGGTGTTAGTTGTGTATGTACATACAGGCAAAAGGGAGAGTGTGAGAGGGTGGGTGAGTGATTGGGAGTGAGCGAGGGCTGCTCCACAGGCTGTTTGTTCAATGTCCCCCGGCATGGCCTGAGGGACAGGCAGTGAGTGGAGAGGCAAATGGTACAGGAAAGGAGAGGGAAGTGGAGCCGGCCAGGGGTTAGGTGAAGGCAGGAAGAGAGGAGACGAGAGCAGGAGAGAGAGGGATGCAGAGAGATGCTGAGTAAACAGGAGGGATACTTTCCTCTCCACCCTGTTTGCTCAGCCACAGCAGCTACAGCAGCGCTTGTGACTCACTTCCTTCCTACCTCTGTTTTACATCGGCCTCTCTTTGACGTCTTTTACCCACACACTCAGAGAAACACACAAGGTTTAATGTCACAAACTTCCCCCATAATAGCCGACACATTAACTCTGGCATGCGGGACCACATTTGTCTAACAAGAGGGCTGGATGGACGGTGAAGCTGCTCTGGTGTGGTTGTGTGAGCGCGTGTGGCTGACAGACCATTGTAGTCCCATTAGGTAGATAGATCTCGAGACGAACGGCTATTATCCTAATTAGAACTAATTATGTCTGCTTCCAATTAACCACACAACTGGCGGTGACTCCTCTCGCCGTCTTGCCGTCTCCCCCTCTCTCCCTTGCTGTCTGTCTCTCAGCTGGAAACACACACCTGATTGTCAAACGTCGTCTACTGCAGCTGCTCATCCGCAGACATCAGCCGGGCTCTCATCTCCGTCCGTGAAAATATCACGACGGGATTTGCCATGCTTGTTCACAGGGCTGTTGACAGGCAAGGGCCACCAAGAGAGTGTGATTCCTCCGCTTTTTGCATTTGTTTTGTAACTTGCATTCAGTTGGCGTTCGATTAACCACGGTTACGTGGCTGAAAAAGTGTTGAAATTGTGTCACATTTTTATTAGCGCAGGCTTGAGATGAACTGTAAGTTTTGCTTCATACATTATACATTAAACAATTCCATGCACGCATTTCATGAAAGCACTGGTACCACAGATATTTAAAAGATATCAGCTAATGTGGGAATGAATTATGAAAATCAGTGTCTGGAATATTTGGAAAAAGGCTTTGGCTTTGTTCACCGTGGAGTGCTGCCACAGACGTTCCAACATGCAATAAATAATGGATGTTTGTGTGTTGCACATCCAAACTTCTGTCCACGAAAACAGTCACACATTTCTATTTAAATGTAGACAAATTGCTTCGACTCGCTTTAAAGGTCAGTCGCACGCATATGGAGTAAACAAGCAGCATGTTCTTGCCAACACAACCACACACTTAGAGCATCTCCTGTAAAACAAGACTTTCCAAGCAATACACTTGTCACCATGGTGATAGAAAATCAATGCAATACCAAAAAAATGGTTCCGCCTTCGGGGAAAAACACTTTCATCTACATTATTCTTGAACAAACATACGCACACATACACACTCTTGCTCTGATAGAACTAATAGGCCTGCAGCTAAATCATCAATGAGTGCATCATGCAGGCCTGCTCCTACAAAGACCTTCCAGAATCTTCACCAGCTCGGGGGACAGGGTTACACTGAAGAGAAGCTTTACACACATCACTGTACACACAATCTTGCATTTCATTTTTCAGCTTTTTGAGAAATCTATGTATGAGCTTCCAAATACTGTACGGCGGTTTCAACAATTGCACATCTTTTTGCAATTAGAGATAGAGATGTAAGCTCACTTTTGTGCTAAAAAGGGACCTGCATTGAAGCGTGGCACCAGCTCAGCATAAATACAGCCTTGACTGTAGCCACTTACGTGAAAGCAGGTTGGTCTGCAATCAGACAACAACCTGTTCTCAACTTCCTGTTCGTTTCCTTTTGGGTGTAAAACCTATGGCCAGTGAAACACAAAATTCAGGAGAATTCTTGAGTGAGAAGAAGGTGTACGAGTCTGCACTGACATATTCATTTTGTATTTGCTGTGGTACAGCTTGATCATCAGGTGGACCAAGGCCATAATGACAAATAGTTGACCTGTGGCGTGACCTCTGCAGTGAAGCAGTGATGACTGAAAGAGCAGGAGAAGAGTTGAAGAAGCAGGTTTTCTCATTTAAGGATGAAAAGCTGCCTTAAAGACACCATGTAGGTTCACATAGGCGTGATAGTTTTCATTTGTTAATATCAGTGCCCTAGCCATGAACACAAAATTCCCCTGTGACCACTGAGGCAGAGGTTAGAACATGGAAAGAGAGCGTTTCATTTCAGGAAAGCAGGAACCAATCAAATTCAGCCTTTCCTTGTCTAGGAGAGAAGGGAAGCTTGTGACCTTGTCCATATTGATCCAGCTCTCTGATTCAGAGGGGGACATCTTTGGCTCTGATATCAACTAGTCAATCAGCATTCCTTTCTTTTCTGCTCCTGCACAGGTGTTTGATTTTAAAACATAATCCTTGAGGAAGTGTGTGTGGGTGATGAACCATCAGGGTATAGAGAGTCAGATGCAACCCCTCCTCAGTTAGTCCTCATTCCACTGTGGGGTGATTTTTGCTGTCCTTTGCTCTCCCCCACTCTGTCTGCCCAACAGCTTCACAATGACCGACTCCGGTGAGAGATTCCAGTCAGTTTGATTCAACTGTCCTTATTGTACAAACACGCTCAGGTGTTCAGGACATTCCATGTTACACACCAGTGCATCCACAACAATGCTGAGGCCTGAGGTGACCTGAATGGTGGCCAGTTATAACAACTATAAAAATATTGTAATGCCATAAAATAAACAGCAATGACTGAGGAGTCCAGAATGGTGGAGTGAACACCTATGTGTGTATTAGGGGATGTGAGTGTGTAGGTATGCATGGATATACAGTCTGGTCAGTGATGGACGTGTGTGTGGCAGGTAATTAAAAGTGTGATTAGTGGATAATTAAAAGAGGTCTCTGTCTTTAGAATATGTAATGACTTTAGACAGAGGACACACACAGGCAACCGCGCACACACAAACACACACACACACACAAGGTGGCAGGTGGGAGTGTGTTGGTTCAGACTTTAATAGGGGATAATGATTGCTGAGATGATACAAGATATGGGCAGGGAGAGTAAAGAGAAAAGGATGAAGAGAAGGGAAGAAAGGGGGATGTGAGGGATCAGACATGGGGAAGAGTCGGAACACCTTTCAAATATACACACCTATAGAATTAATCATCATCAGAGGGAGCTCCACAGGCTGGACAGGCACACAGTCAGCCCCACACATACCTGTCTACACCTCTGTTTTCACTCTGTCTGCCTCTGTGTGATCCATTCAGACACAAGCAGCTGCTCTCTGGCACACACAGACAAGCAAATAATCACTAAACCCAGGTCCCTCAGGCTGCTCTCTCTCTCTCTCTCTCTCTCTCACACACACACACACAAACTGCTCACAATTGGGAAAGGAATAGGAATTAGTGCTCAATTTACACCAGGTATGAAAATGAAAGAACCTCTCAAGTTTATTATCAGGCCCACCATTTGTATGCATGACTGTCCGTACCACTGTTATCAGTTCAAACTTTTCTAAACATTTCAAGTGATATGAAAATCATCTTGGCGGCTTCAACCAACAGGTCAGGATATGTCACCAGTCCATCTCTTGCAGTCTAACTTGCAGGTGGTGCTAGAAAAAATGTTCCATTTGAGGTAAAAGGAGATGCATGAGGTGAAGCAGATGAACTGCCAGGTGGGTAGTGGTACCATGAGAAGAGGGTTGTGAATGCTACTGCGGTCTGATCATGACCTGAGAGGGCTCCTGTGAAGCTGAATGCAAACTTCAGAGTAGTTCATAAAAGTTCTCCACTCCAACACACCGTTGAAGCTACAGGGGATGACTGACAGTCAACTGGGAACTGTTGTTAACTGTCTCTCTTCCACAGCAACATGTGCAGCATATGTGTCTTTCACGTTTGGGTTTGTTTGGGTTTACCAGGTACAAATGCCAATAAAACAGAAAGACTCAGGGTCCTAGCAAATGTAAATAATGACCTTATATGGGACCATATCCCATTCAGCAATAGTCAAGCCGTTGTCTGTCAAACTGCAGTTGTATGAGTTTATTGCTGCTACCCAGTCTTCTCTTTCTACTGCTTGCCTCTCTCCCTTGAGTGAGTGAACCAGTCTTCGTCATTTGGGAGAGTCATTAAGTACAGAATCAGAGTTAATGCCTTCTCTTCCCCAGCAAAAGAAACTTTTCTTTTTACCTTTTCTTTTAGAGCTGTGACTGAAAGATGGCGGCACATTTGGAACACAGTGACAAGTAATGGGTGCAAGTGAAGCCGAGATGAGAGGCTCACATTCACCTGATCTATCCGCTCCACATTGAGGTTGTTATCTAAGCAAACAACAAATATACCTGACTGAAGGGTAGGGCTAAGAAATAACGGCACTACCTAATCTACAATATCCACCCAGTTCTGCATCAAGACAGGAAAGAAAATGTAATTTATTAAAAACATAATGTTTCTACCTTGTGGCATACATGTGGGTCTACTTACAGCCTGCAGTCTTGGAAAACACATCAACAGTTTTAAACAACGCTACAACAAATTGCTTTTGGCAGAATAAGCAATGAATATTCATGGTCCGACAGTCGGCCCTAAAGTGCTGTCTTCATAATGCAATTCTATCCCACTCCACCTTGACAATGAATAATATTACCAGAAAATGCAATGCAATTAAAGCAACCCCTTGTTCCTCGTCTCCCTTTGCCACGTGTCGCTCCCCCACTCCCCATGCAGAACAGTGATAACATTAAAAATTAAACAAGTCATCTGATTTCTTTAGTGCAAAATTCATGTGTAATAGTGTGGTGGTAGAATAAGTCGCCTCTGGCCAGTTTTTAGCAAAAAAAAAACTATTTTTCAAGCAGATTAAATGTGTAAGACTGCATTTCATTTAAACATAAGGAGAAACAGACATAAATTGTCATGGGACTAATCTAAGGTTAGAAGCTACTTTCCACAATTGCTAATACGGTCAATTACAAATATGTTAAGACAATTAGTAGTATCAACTGAATGAATTATACATGTAGGTGCAGATAGGCTGCAAACAATGCAAACATAACCACACACACTGTTCTGTTTGGCTCTGTTCATAGCTTTTATGGACAGCATTTCTAGGATCGACCGAGTGTTGGAGGGTGTCAGGTTTGGTGGCCTCAGGATTCCATTTCTGCTCTTTGCTCACACTGGCGCAGTTTTCAGCCAAGTGTGAAGAGGCCGAGGTGAAGAATTGACACCTCCAGATCTGAGGCCATGGTTACCAGCCAAGATGG